>RJVU01020258.1:733985-756204 GCA_003731715.1 Anabarilius grahami
TTTATTCTCAACATTTTATCTCGACTTTTTTCTCGAAATTTAACGAGTTTTTTCTCGCAATTTAACGACTTTAATCTCGAGATGGTTTTATTTTTTTATTATTGCTTGGCCCTAATCCTCTTCCGTACAGAACTAACCTGAAGCATATATAAAAAAATTGTTGCTGTTGTTGCTGTTACATTTTGGGGTTGGTAATATTTTGAAATGTTTTAAATGTCTCTTTAAAAAACTAATTTTGTAAAATTTTATTACATATTATAATAATTAAATCTATTTTAATATTTTTTAAAAACTAATTTATTTATGTGATGGCAAATCTGTATTTTTTTTAGAAACATTTCTTATTATCAACGTTGAAAACAGTTGTTCTCCTTAATAATTTTGTGTAAACAATTTTGTGAGACATTTTTTCAGGATTCCTTGAAAAGTTTAAAAGAACAGTGTTTATATGAAATAAAAAAAATTTGTAACATTATAATTGTATTACTGTCACTTTTGATAAATGTATTGCATCCTTGCTTGTTATGAGCATTGCTTTGTATGACAGTATGACCAGAAGCATGAAAAACATGCAAATTAAACATTATTAATAGCATTTAATGTCCACAAATTGGACATATTACCTTTATACCAATTGCAAACTGTACCCCAAACCAACAATTTTTTTTTTTTTTTTTTTGAAGTAGACTATGTACACCCGAGTCTAGAAAACCCCTTTCCCATCAGCCAAACGATTCACACTCTGACGACAAACAGACTCTGGTCCACACCAAAATCTCTAGTGTGAAAGCACCCTAAATGTTCCTCTGCTCTTTGTCTTCCAGATGGACCCCGTCCAGAAAGCGGTAATCAACCACACATTTGGAGTCTCCATTCCTCCCAAGAAAAAGCTAGTTATTTCTTGCAACATCTGTCAGCTTCGCTTTAATTCAGATGTGAGTACAAAAAACCAACTCTCTCTGGTTATTCGTGTGTGTTTATATGAGGGTGTGTAAATGTTTGTCTTTGGTTTGTGCATGTGCTGCATCTCCTTCTAGTGTACCCTTTTCTCTTATATATGGGAAGAGAATTAATCTTATCCCATTCCAGCCCTGCTTGTGTAAAAGTGGCTGTTATAGTTCTGTGTTTCGCTCTGCACGCTGATGGCTGATTAAAACTAGCCCCAGTACAGCCGTTTAGGGTGCAAGTGCCAACGCTCTTCATTAATCATACAAAACAAGGTAAGTGCGCTAATGTATGGTAATTTTATCAGACGTGATGCTGCCAGTTCACTCAGCCAGCTTTTAATGAACACTTCTCAGCCATTTTCGACAAGACGCATACTGGATCATTTAAATCGTTTCATTAAATCAATTGTTATGTTTGCTGTTTTTCAGTGCTCTATCTCATTCCCTTCTTTTACCTGTGTTGATTGCACCCAAAACCACTGAGCCCATAATAAGCACTGTATAATTCAGCACAGATACTAAAATACACCTTTACAATACATTTTTGATATTGTTAATTGTATACAAAAAGCCTAAAGGTGATGATAAACGTGGCAACTTTTTGAGCAATGTTGCTTGGGCACTTTCCCATTGAGAATGAGCAACAAATTTCTATCTGGATACTTCAGATCAGTCGTGGGCAATTTTTTGAGATCCTCCAATCAGAATGCTAGCAGCTGATCACGTGACCGGCTTGGAGATTTAAAAAAAAAAATTCAAACAAGATGGCGGCCTCTTAATGGCAGTGGAGCGAAGAAAAGGAGAGTGAGCTTATATCGTTTTACGCTGGTAAGTTGTCATGTGTCAACCCAAAACAGGGAATCCAATTTAATGTGCGTAGGCTGTAATTTAGCCATTTAATGTTTTCAGTTACTTACTAAAAAAGATGTGTTTTGTTTAACATCTGTAGTGGCATAGGCTGTATGGCGTATGGCGTATGGCACGTGAAAGTAGCTTTTGAAATGATTGACCCGAGTTCGAATCTGCCTTTAGCCAAACTCGCTCTTCTGCCTTTTCCCATCACAAATCAGATCGGAAAGGCATTTATTTTTAATAAAAATGAAGAAAATATTTGAAAAGATGAAGTAAAGTGCCTAACAAGTGTTTAATAATAAAGTATTTATTGGGTTGGCAATAGATTTACTCCTCTCTGATTAGTTGCTGCCAGCTGTCTGTTCCCCTAATTAGTTGCACCGTGTCTCACCAGGTTGCCCGTTGATGGCAACATTGTCCAGCAAAATTGCTCAAAAAGTTGCCCCGTGTATCATCACCTGATTTCTGATTTTTCTAATAGAATTCAGAATTGAAATTTGAAATTGAATGCGAGTAAATTAATTGATGAATTGAAATTCAAAAGAATTCATAAAACTAATTTTTGACTAGACTTTTAAGTTGAATGTTTGCTTGACAAAGCCTTGTTTGACAGCTTTGAAAACAGTATAAAAAGTCTTAAAGTTTTAAGCTTTATTGACCTTACTGAGAGAATTTCAATTTATGTCATTCCAGTTCAACTCCCTGTGGGTCGTGACATTTTCAATTCAAGTTCACCCTAATAATTTTAAAAGTCAGCCAATGCTCTTCATTCAGAATTTTGCACAACCCTTGCTGTGAGCTTTCAGTATATTGAATATTATAAAAGAGAGAGACTGTGTGGAAGACAATAAATTGACAACACATCTTTATTTTGCATTGCTATCACTGTTACACACTGTAGTAACATTGTAGTCCGTTTCATGAATGAAAATTTCCATGAAGGACTCTTTTGAACAGATTATTTTTGATTATACATCAAATTAAGACTCAAAATTCAGTCTTAAACTACTTAGGTCACCAAAAATGAAAATTGTCATAATTTGCTCACCCTCATTTACAAAAAAGGATAAATATAAAAACACACAACAGTTAGTTCTGGTCTTTGAGTCTGATTGGCTGAGAGACGATCAGCACCAAGCGATATTCCACCAGTATCAGCACTGTTCACAGTTTGTATCACTCTATTTTGTATATAGCAATATTACTGTTTTTACTGTATTTATAATCCAAAAATTTGGTGAGATTAAAAAGTTGGTTATTAGTATAGTCGTGGCCTAATGGTTAGAGAGTCAGACTGGTAACCCGAAGGTTGCGGTTTTTCAATTCTCAATACCGGCAGGAAATGACTGAGATGCCTTGCCTAATAAACCCCAATCGCTTTGGTATATCACTTAGCTGCTAGTAGAGTTGTCAAAAGTACCGACTTTGGTACCTAGTCGGTACTGTCTTTTTAAAAATGTGACGCTTTGAGCGCTGTTGAGCGCATTCGTAAACACCTGTGTTTGGCCATTGTGTTCACGGCTCATCAGATATGTCTGTGATTGGCTTCAATGATCAACGCTGTAAACACATGTTGAAAATAGTCATCATTGAAGCTCTTCACCAAGCTCTTACATGAGAGCGATGGAAAGCAGGCGTCTATCACGGATTAGTCCGCTGATAGACGCCTGTTTTCAAATGCTCCCACTCCCGCTTTCAAATTCCAACACTTCCGTGTGCTTTCAAATGCTGCCATGCCTTAATCATTGTAGCCAATCACAGACATATCCGATGAGCACGTCAACACAATGGCCAATCAGAAATGTTTACGCATCTGCTCAACAGCTCTCAAAGCATCACATTTTTAAAATTAAAAAGTCAGTACTTTTGACAACTCTAGCTGCTAGTTATGTTTTCCCTTACATTTTGTAATCTGTAGTAATAGATTTTCATGCATAATGTCCAAAATAAAATGTGGCATTGCTTACTCACTGGCAGAGCAGTAGAATCCCAGAGGTTGCACTAAACAGTACAGTTGTATTTACGAGTGTGCACACAGGTGTGGGGTTCTGCACAGAGTTAGCTGGCAGAGGCGTGTGTTGTGTTGTTCTCTATGGGAGAGGGGTAATTACTTACTGTACTGCCATGTTGTTCCACTCTGTCTTGGCATTGATTAAGCCATTTAATTTAAGATGAATGGCACAGGGTGGCAATAAGCCCTGGCTGACGGAGGGCTCCCACTGCGAGCGGTAATTGAGAAAAGGTTTCTCTCAGAGTGGAAAACAGATGCAGGAGCACCATTGTGCATCTGTTTTGTCTCCTCCAGGTCTTTTTCATCTTTATCATGACAAACAGGCAGGAATGCAGCACAGGAACCCGGGGAACCCCTTTGGACTTCTGAGCAAAGGCAGACATGGTCCTGTTGTCTCATTGGGGTGGCCACTGGGTGTCCCAGCTATCCTGTTGTTCCCTCCTGCGGTGCATAATTGCTTGATTGCTATCGAGTTTGAAACCCTCGTTTTCCAACACAGCCTATGTGCTTCTGAATTGAAGCCACTGCTAGAGATTAACTTGTCTTGGCTTCCTGTTATCATCTTCCCCCCCCTCTCTCTCTCTCTCTCTCTCTCTCGCATGCTCCAAACAAGCACAATAAACGCGGAAAGTGAAATGACTGCCCTCCTTGCGATAATTTAAAACAGTTTCCTCTCACATTCACCCATTTGAACAATGCTTTTAAGATTAAGCGGCGTATCTGAGCTAGCGTGGGGCGAGCAGAAGTGTCAACGGATGTTCCCCAGACTGCCAAGCTCTTTGATGCTAATTCTGGGTGCATGTGTTGCCACGTTGTGGTCTCCATCGATAGAGCTGTCTCTCCTGCTCTCCCTACTCCCTAGAGATGCTCATCTGCAGGCCCAGTCCAAAGCACATCTTGCTTAAGTGGAAGTGATGCTCTGGTTGGTGTGTCAGAACGAATCAGCCTGCGTCCCGTGTTTACCTTCGTTCTCCACGGGCCTGAAGATGCTGTGTTTGTCAAGCGCTGTGCTGTTACCATTTCATGTTCCAGGGCACAGGGCAAAATGGCTCGTATTGGTCTCGCAGCTTGCTCATGTAAATTAGCCTTCACCCTCGGAAACTACAAACTTTATCCTCGACTTTATTAAAGCTCAAACGCCTTTTCATTTTGCCACAGTCCTGAGATGTAATTTAATCCCATACTTTAGCGCACGCTCTGGACTCACTGTGTCATCCAATCCTGTTGCCAGAGGGGAGAAAACATTGTGCAACTAAAGGTTGAACACATCCCTGGCCAAGCTCGAATGAAGTTTTGAGGGAAGCAGTAGTTCCACTTTCTTTCCATAATTAGTCTAAGTGTGCCACTGTGAAGTTTCTTATGGGCATTTCGGTAAAATAAAACAACATAAACAGATGAGATGAATAGGGTGTGATATTCCTCTCTTCTTGTACTGTAAAATATTCCCATAGTAGCGTAAAATAACAAAGATATTCAGATTCATTCAGATCAGTGGTTTTCAAAAAAATGCTGTCTGGCGACCTGTTTTTTTTTTTTTTTTTAACAGTATGCATATTTATGTACTTCTGTACACCATTTCTAGCATAGTATGTATTTATATTTAGTTGTACATTTCTGCTATTTCTATTATTTCTGCATTTATTTTTACATTATGAATGCGTGTTATGAAAAACATTTGCTAGGGAATTCAAGATGGTTGCCAGATTGTTGCTATGTGGCTAATTGGTATTTGCCAATCTTTAATTTTTTTTATTAAATGTAAATTTAAAGGTGGACCTACTATGCTCTTTTATACAAGATGTAATTTAAGTCCCAGGTGTCCCCATAATGTGTCTGTGAAGTTTCAGCTTAAAATATATCACAGATCATTTATATATATATATATATATATATTGCATGTTATAAAGACCAATTTCTGAGTGCAAGCAAAAACATTTTCATGCCTTTAAATGCACATGACCTGCTGCTCCCTGCCCCCTTTCCACGATCACAGCTCCAGCCATTGCCAAGTCCGTGGTTTTCCTGCGGAATCAGGCTACTTTAACTCTGTTGCCACGGGTTGTTTTTCATGTCCGCGGGTTGAAGCGACATGAACATGATATTTAGCCACTTGAATGCGATTTTTACCAGGGGGTAAAAATCCCCTGATAAAAAAAGAGCAATGTGACATCACTGTGTAAAAGTGAATTTTGCATAATAAGTCCCCTTAAAAAGAATCACAAACAATTTACACCATCATTCAAAAGTTAAGGGTCATTTAAAAAATAAAAAAAATCATACTTTTATTCAGCAAATTGATCAGAACTTATTCATCAAAGAATCCTGGAATTAAAATGAATTACCGTTTCCACAAAGAATATTACGAAGCTTGACTGACAGCTATGCCATCACAGTAATTTATTACATTTTTAAATATATTAAAATATAAAACAGTTCTTTTCAATTGTAATAATGTTTCACAATTTTCACAATTTTACTGTATTTTTGATTAAATAAATGCAGCCCTAATGAGCATCAGGGGCGGCGCCAGCCGATTTTGCCGGGGCTTCAGCCCCGAATGTTTTGAGTCAAGCCCCGAATCTTTCAGGTTTGAGGTTTCTTAACAGTGCTGTCAAAATATCATTTTTCTAAACATATCTCTATTAAAATATGTTAAACAGTTCAATACCGCTTTTCTACAGTACTATCCATACATACAGCGTTACCGGCAGCGTTTTCCCTCTCTTCTCTCCGACAGCGCGTTCACGCACACCGCAGATGTACAGAGCCACGCCTCCTGTCACTCACACACCGCTGCGGCAGGCCTCGAGACTCTCTTTCGGTCCGGTTGAAGGGTTTTTGTTATGATATAACAGCTGATAATACAACTTTGGCACATTTGTCAGCTAAACCTTCATTCAGTGTTTCCCATTAATGACCCGGTGCCACCGTTTTATAATGAACCGAAAATTTAAAACATGTAAATGGTCTCTAACGTTGTATTTTGCCAACAAACTAAATTGAAACCGTGATATGGCTTTGTGCCTTTATAAAACAGCAAAATACAGTGATTAAGTATATATACAGTCTGTCTGCGCTGCTTCCAAAGTGCCCCAGATTGATGCATTTAACCTTAAAATGTACTAAATTTTCTTCCGGGGGGGCATGCCCCCGGACACCCCTAGAGGAGGTACACCTAACAAACTTTTACAAATTACAGTGCCAAATCATGTACATTTTATAAACTTTACTCAAGAATACTAGAAAAAAGCTTCTTTCATGTCAGTAAAGCTGTTAACAGAAAATTAAAATGTCATTGGGAAAATATAGATTTGGGCTAAGCCCCGAATGTTTACAATGTCTGGCTCCGCCCCTGATGAGCATAAGCTATTTTTAAACAGTCATGTAACTACTATCACACTAAGCATTTGACTTGCTGTTAGCGTCACCAATGCTGTTGGGCTAATGTGTACAAATGGACACACTGATCACATGCAGTACATGTTCCCTGAATCACTATAGATTAGTTCTAATTAATGGTTTAGATCAAAGTGTGGAAAAGCCAAACCTTAATGGCATTTATGTCCATTATGAAACTCTGCCAGGCATATAATTACGGTCTTTAATAATTCAAATACGCCACGCAATTTACTGACCCCTTGCGACGTTATAATGCCTCTGAAATGCCTCATATAAATGACCTTACCATTAAAGTGTTCTGCATTATATTTTATGTTCTTTCCACAAACTAAACATGCTCCCATTTTCTGTAGAATGCAACTTTTTTTAATGCCGTAATTACACTTCAGGCAAAGCCTACAGGCAGCTGACAGTTCTATAAACTGTTTTTGGTTTGATATGGCTTTTTATTTCATATTTTTTTCTCAGAAATCTTGGCCCTCGGTTTAGCTGTTAAAATAAATTTTTGCAGATGTGGCCTGAATAAACTCTGGGATTGTGGGAAAATCGCAGCTGAATTTCTAAGCTTTTCACTCCACTGGCTTTTTCAAATACATAACTGTTTATACTATAACTTTTTTCCCCCGTCGGCTTTGTCTTTTGTCAGCTACATTACTTTGTCTGTTTTTTGTTTTTTTTTCTTTGCCTTCGTAAGGTGTTTGTTTTGAAGGTGAAACAGCCGTGGTGTGTTCTTTTGAAGACTGCATTAAAGAAATGAGAATAATGGCTGGAGTACGCTCTTAGGTTTCCCTTATCTTCTGTAAATGAGCTGTTTTATCTCCATTTGCGCTCAGCGTAACAGAGAAGCCCTGGCCATTTCATTTGATGTTACCTGATCTAAAGGTGTGTGTCCTGCTGTGATGTGACATTAGGTGAAGTGAAGGCTTCCCTCCAGAGACCTACAGCCCTTATGTGAGAACAAGCCAATACGGCAGATAACCAGCACATCTCATTAAAGCTTTATAGTCTCTTATACATGCTGTGTCATTACAGCCGTCACACCCCCGCAACACGTGTCTCTGTTGAACTATTGTGTCGTTGCTTGACTAACATTACCCAGCAGCATAAGCAGAGCTTGGTTTCAAATTTCAACACAACTTAGATCCAATTTACACCTAGTATTAAGATGGTGGACAGTGCTAAATCTAAACACTGTGCAATTTTTTTTCACTGTTATCTGTCTATCTGTCTATCTGTCTATCTATCTAATCGGATTTCTTAAGCAAATGTATGTATTTAGATCAAAATAATAGTTTCAACACACTAACGTTCAAAAGTTTGGGATCAGTGATTATTTTAGTTATTTGTTTTTACTTTTATTCAACAAGAATACATTACATTGATTAATAGTAACCGAAAAATATTAAGTAGCTAAACTGTTTTCAACATTGATGATAATAAGAAATGTTTTTGAGTAGCAAATCAGCATATTAGAATGATTTCTGAAGGATCATGTGACGGAGACTGGAGTAATGGTGCTGAAAATTCAGTTTTGCCATCACAGGAAAAGAATGCATTCTCAAATATTTTTGTATCATATCAAGGGCATCAGATTGCCTGCCAGATTTTAGAGTTTCTCCACCTTCAAAACCTCAATTTAAACCGTGCTAACAGGTGTACACGGTGATATTTCTCGGATGACTACTTGTGATCGGATCACTGAGACAGATCTTAATACCTGGTGTGTACGGGCCTTACATGTGAGGAGATAAGAAAAAAGCTGGAAATAGGAATGTTTCACTACTTTGAGATCTGCAGCAGTTCTTGTGAACTTTATGTGTAGGTCAGAGAATCGAGAATCAGTTCCATTTAATAAGGTTCCTGATTTTATTTTTTTTTTACTTTTTAGTTGTTAAAGGTTCTTGACCATCTGCATTCTACTTCTGAGATTAAAAAAACAGGGCTCAATTCAATTCACATTTATTAGTATAGCGCTTTTCACAATACATCATTTCAAAGCAGCTTTACAGAAAATGTATGTTTATACATTACAATTTAGACTAATTTGTTATCAGACTCTGTCCAAATAATGTCCATATGTCCAGAAATGTACAGTTCTAAGATAATACAAATCACGCAGTTAGCTAACATCATTTATTCATTTAGGCAGAAACAATGATCTCATTAAAGCAGTTATTACAAGGTGTGATCATAATGATTACAATATATATATATAAAAATTGGATATAAATCAGAAACATTAAAACATATTGCCAAAAAAGTATCTTTTTAAAAAAAAATTTTTTTTAGTATTTTTGTTTAAGTTTTATAGTTAGGACTAATTATAAGGACAGATGTACTAAAAGGATCGATAATGGAATCGTTAAGGAGCAGAAATCAAGTCCTTGCAATTCCAATCCTTATTTAAGAGCTAATTATTTTGTCTTTTTAAAGTAGTTATTTGGAAGATGGATTACCAGAGGGAGTTCAGATCAAGGTATGCTCTGCTGAAAGACTAATCTGGAGCTTTAAGTAGGAATTAAAAATCTTTTTAAAAAATGTAGATTTATTGTAGACTCTTTTATCTGTGCTACGAGATTTAAAAAATGTAGTCTGGAAACTGGCTAATAATCAGGCCTTAACATTTGGCATGTTTTTTTTCATCAAATTAAGGTTGTTATTGTGCTTAAAAATTGTTTTAAAGGCTGAAGTGAGGGGTGAGGGAAAAGAGTAGGTCATAATTGCTGTATGACTTCATGCATTGAGGGAGTTTGTGAGCAGATGTTTTTGTGGCAGGGACCTGTGGCCTCAGAAAAACAACAGAAGCTGGCACTAATAATGCTTGTATTGCATAATTGGCTAAATCATTTGAGACTGTCATTGCAAGACTACATTTGTTGCATGCACAACTACAAGCACACACGTTTAAAGGTGGAGTGTGTAATTTATGTGCCTTTAGCAGCACCAAACCAAGAATATCAGATATAATGACTGTTTCCAAACAGGTTTTCTGAACCCTCCACCCATCTACAGTTGTTTGGGAAAAAACAGGTAGTCCTGCTACAAGTGTTGCAGATGGCTCACTTATAGCCACTTCGGCAACTAGGACTTCCTAGAAGAAAACACTTTTATAAGACATATTATAGTGGGATCAGAGGATAACAAAAAAATATGAAAGAAAATTCATTTCTGACAGTGATGCCCCATCTGAGGCCGTTCTGTGTATTGCATCAGCCAGGCCTAGGAAAAAGTCAGAGCATGTGCATGAGAAAATAGACTCCCTAAAAGATCAACTGTGTACTTATATACAACAAGCTGTTACAATGTGTAGGTGTGTATGTCTTTGACAGGTTTCTTGTACAGTACATGAGCGCTGAACGGGAGGATACAGAGACAGCTGTAGGGTAATGCACTGATATTGCTGGCAGCTCCTATTTGCAAATATCAGCAGAAAGGCTTACTGGTGCTTATTGCCTATGCAAGCCTTTTTATGTTTGCTCGTTCGTGTCCTGCTCTTGTTGCAAAGACATTTTTGCAACATAGCTTTTAATAAAGCGTGTATGTGTCTGACTGTTCGCTGAAGAATGTCATATACGCTTAATGGGCCTCGTTCATGATACACAAACTGAATGAATTTCTGAGTAAAATGCTTGTAAAAGTGTTCACATAAATTGCAGCATTGTGGCAGTTCATTAACACAAGCAGAATGAATTTGTATATAAATCGTTCTGCAAACCATTCTCGCATAAATTGAGGATTAATTTCGATAATCTGTGTACACTACTGTTCAAGTTTAGGGTCATTAAAAAAAATGTAAATAGAAATACTTTTATTCAACAAGGATGCATTTGTATTTCTAAACATATTGTGGTTTCCACAAGAATATGAAGCAGCACAACTGTTTTCGGCATAGATAATAATAATAAAAAAAGTTTCTTGAGCACCAAATCAGAATATTAGGATTTCTGAAGGATCATGTGACACGGAAAATTATCACAAGAGTAAATTACATTTTCAAATATATTCAAGTATAAGAAAAATAGTGATTATAAGAACATTTCACAATATTACTGATATACTAGTTATTTGATTAAGTACTGTTAATACAGCTTTGGTGATCATAAGAGACAAAAAATCTTACTGACCCCAAACTTATGAATGGTAGACTAAATTGAAGGGCTGTTTGTTTTCAGAATTTCTTTCCAATTCCAGATTTTTTAAATCAATGGAGCTAATTTCAAAGTTGCAATCCTAATTTACTCAGTTCTTAGGGAGGTGAAATGAGAACTTAAAATAACAGTGAAATATATACTTATGATACACTTATGATTGATATGGATTTTAAGATATTGTTTAGCTTCTGTGCTTTTAAAATCTGGAATTTTAAATGTATTGGTGACTTTCTTCTGTGGAACACAAAAGAAGATCATTTGAAAAATGCCTCAGTGTTTTGTTTTTGTTTTTTTTATACTGTTCCATACAGTTATTGTCAATGAGTCCAATGTTGTTTGGACCCCAACATTCTTCAAAATATCCTTTGTGTTTTGCAGAAGAAAGAAATATGCGTACAGGTTTGGAACAACATGAGGGTGAGTAAATGATGACAAAATTGTAATTTCTGGGTGAATTAATGTTCACAAAACGTAAACCGGTTTGAAAGCCCGCTCTTTGTTTAGAGAAATTTGTGCTGCTCGTGTTCCACGAATGAGGCCCTGTGATTGCTAGAACTAAGCTGAAAGACACTTGATGTTATAAAGACTTAAATTATGGTCTGGTTGTGAATGTTTTTGTAAATATTGAAATGGGCTCACACTTAGCTTGGGAGAAAGTCAATTTATAAATGTCAAGTGCACTTAATCCAGGTCACAGGATCTGCTAACATTTGCACAGTGCAGAGAAGACAAAACGCCCCAGGTCGTCACATCATTCTCCCCTGTCACTGTCTGCAGCAGCGTCCTGTGTGTCATTATGACTCTCATGCCTGTCACTTGAACAAGCAATCTGTGCTGTTGGTGCGATGGATGTTACGCACCTCATTTTCGCTTGGTCTGTCTCTGTCTTTCTTCTCTCTTATCATATTTCATGTTTTTTCAGCTCTGACTCAGATGGTTCAACACACATTCACAAGATCACAAGTGAACGGCAGCCATTTTGTCTTTATGACAGAAAAACAAAACTAAAGAACTTTGACCTTTCTTTAATCCCAGCACCTTTACAACATGGTGTTAGCCGCATGCTTTGTAATAGATGTTCTTTTGTCTGTCCGTTTGTGTGTTTGTTTTGATCAAATGTATATATGTATTAACTAGCAAAGTTAATATCTTTCTTTCAATAGAGGCACATCCAATACTGTTCTGAAACCATTGAACTTACAAAACTCATCCCTACAGCCATGTCCCCCACATACAGGTTCAATGAAGGTTCACACTGAGAGCGTTTTATTTATTTATTTATTAATATATATACAGTCAAACCAAAATGTATTCAGACACCTTGAACATTTCATTCATTAATACAGTTTATTCACTATAGTTTAAAAAATATTAATAAAATATGACAAGATCTCAGAGTTAAACTGTGTCAGAAAAAAAAAATCTTAATTATGTCAGATAACACTTAAAAATGGTCAGGTCAAAGTGTCTGAATAATTTTTGGTTCCAAATTTTTATACATTTTTCTGGTAGTCCACTGTATGAAGAAATATTGGGTATAATATTTTGCTATCCTCACTTACATAAATGAACTATAGTGTCCTGCACCCACTAGTAAAAATATATCAAAAATGTCTGAATTATATTTGGTTTTACTATATATATATATACAAAGACCACAAGCTCTTGTTGAGACCAGTCTCTGTCAGTGTGAATGGCCCTTACCTGAGATGATTGTTCTCTAAATCCTAATGATTTAAATGTAATGCTGTTGCTTATATCTCATTACGGAGGGACAATAATGAATACAACAAAGCAGTGACATGTCATTCCATTCCTGTAATTGCTATTTCAACACCATGAAAACTGCAGGTTTCCTCTTTGAATAATCTGCAGGAAAAACATCCGTGACCGGTGCTGTCTGGCTTCTCCCAGCACTGCCAGAAATCCCTTAAACTTTCAGTTAGTGAATGTGACAGAGTATCAGCATTTGGAGAGAAAATCCATCTGCAGGTCTTTTGGGACTTTGTCACTTTTGATGTCATAAAAATGAAAAATTGAGCTCCTAATTCTTAGCAGTCAGATATTCAAAGGGATCCTAATCCCTCATAAGCACTTTCTCTCCCACTCACTCCCTTTCGTTCTATTTAAGTGTGAAGTAGTCATTTTCCCTTTAAATCTTCACTTTGAGCTAATACAGATATGAGTAAACTCTCCATTAGCGGCCTCAAAGAGTGCCAGTTATCGATGCCCATTTAGTGTTCTCCATTGAGAATCAATTCCCTCTAAACACACTATGTCCAGCTCTTTCTTAGCCTCTGGAAAATTTGGTCATCCCGATCTCATCCTTACCTTGATTTGAACAGTGCCTGCTATTGAAAGCATGTTTGAAATGTGTGTGTGTGTGTGTGTGATTGCGGTCCATGATGGTAGATGCTATAGTTGTCAGAAATGAGCCTGATTGGATGGTTCATTTGTTCTCCTTTGTAGAGCCAAGCCGAGGCCCACTACAAAGGCAGTAAACATGCCAAGAAGCTCAAATCACAGGAGTCCACGAAAAATAAGCAGAAAAGTGCAGCCGCCCAGGACAGCGGCCCTAAGACAATCACCACCACCACCACCACCACCACTTCCTCCTGCACTGCAGTCACTGCCAGCTGCTCTGACCAACCAGGTTAATAGCTCCTTTTGTACTTGCTCCACATCACCTGTCCCATCCTCTTTCTCCTATCCTTCCCTCTCCATGTGTGTTTACTTCTATGCTTTTCTTCCCGCCGCTCTAACCCCGAACCCTCGCCGCTGTTTACATTCCATGTGCCTGTGTGCGCTGCATGTAGTCGTACCTTTCCTCGTAAAAGCATCTAGACCACTTTAGGGTGACCAAGGGCATCCGTCAAGCTCAAAAACGTGCTTGTTGTTCATGTGCCGAGGTAAGGAGCAGCCCTGCTGCGGCAGTAATCAGCCATATGCTTTATCATGCTAACAGCAGATCACTTTTCCTGCAGCTCTGTTTGCTTGTTTCATCATTACCTGCATATTAAGTTTCCTGCACATGATCTTTTTGTCTCTTTTTGTGTTGCGTTTAAATGTTTAATTATGGAAAACACATACAGAATTTGAACAGGCGGTAGGATGCGTGCTGGGATGCTGTTATTTTCTTTTTTTCCCTTCCTCCCTGGCCTTTGATTTGACTGAATTAGATTTGTGTTACATTTCAAAGAACATAATCATCTGATCTTTGCTTCATGCTGTGACCCACTCAATTTCAGGCCCTTGTGTCTGATTAAGAATCAAGACTGGGATGTACCAAGACACATGCCCTACGGGGTGCAAATCCGAGCCAGTGCATACTTTCCGAATTCGCTCGTTCTCTAGCTACAGACTCTGAGACAGATTTGGGTGCGCCTCATTTATTAGGCAGTGGTGGTCCTCATTGATATGCAGTGTCTTTGTACAAATCAGGCCAAATGAATGTCAGCCTGATTCACAGATGGCTTATGGGTCCTCGCTGTCATGCCGTCGTATTAGCGTGGTGTTGAGCTCAGACCGAGACTCGGGAGGGGGGCTGCTGTTGCCGTCTCTCCCCGAACCCTGGCAACACACAATGCAGTCAGATTTAGTTTACATGGGAAAACTTCAAGCACTAAATCATTAAAATTGCTAGCTCCAGTGCTTTACGTAAGAGCCTGCTTTATGTAATTTTTCAGAACTTCGTGTGTTGGATTATTCTGGGATGTGTGCGCACGGTAATTGCTCTGTTTTTTCTTCTTCTTTTTTTTCAAGATCCAAGAAATGTTCCACACTCACTGAGTTTTTCAGAAAGGATATAGTAAGGTCGTTTCAACACTGCGGTCACTGTTTGATCTGCATCTAAACAAGAAGTGCCAATTGTTATCAGTGTGGCTCTGTGCCAAAACCTAGGGAGCTGCCTACATATGCTGTATTTTAAGGCATCATAGACACACTTTTGTTTCAAAGGATAGATTGCTTCTTTTAGTCAAATTCTAAGTTGGAATTATTCAAAAGTTTGGGGTCAGTAATATATATTTTTTTAAAGAAATTAAAGGTGCAATAGGTGATTCTCTATAGAAAATGTTTTTGTTATACTGGCTCAAAGTCTCCTCATATCCTGATAGCAATCACTATGTTAAATGGCCTTAATGTATTTTTATTATTATATATACTGTCTGTGGAATGCGTAGGACCCTAAAATGTTCATCCAATCTTTATATTCGGTCCAAATGAAATATGATACAGAGTTTATACAACACCTCAGTGAAAGAGCACCGCAAAACAAACAGCAGCCACTTTTTACAGTTCCTAATCAAAACAAGGAGCTTATACTGCGTTCACACCATAACTATTGTAACACAACTATTGTAACACAACTGTTGTAGATGGCAACCCGTGACGTTCTAACCGGAGTCATTTACGTCCTCAGACTCGGAATTATGCATTTCCATGTCAACAGTATCAACACCGAAATGAATCTGCAGCAGTCAGGTACAAGCTTTCTGAGTTGTTTACGTTCATTATTATTGTTTTGTTATGTGCTTTGAGACATGAGTAGATTAACGCCGTCTTTTGTGACGCTTTGCCGAGAGCATCTGTATGTGTGAGTGTTCATGTGTTTGAGGAGGCGTGGCTTTGGACTGTGATTTGCAGGGAGGGTGGGATTACAATGCTAGCAGGCTAACGTTAGCATTTCCCAGATCACCTACTGCACCTTTAATACTTTTATTTTTCAGCAAGATGCATTAAAATGATCAAAATGCTGTTCTTTTAAACTTTCTATTCATCAAAAAATCCTGTAAAAATGTATCACGGTTTCCACATAAACATTAAGCTGAAATGAAATGCTTCTTGAACACCAAATCAGCATATCAGAATGATTTCTGAAGGATCTTGTCACACTGAAGACTGGAGTAATGATGCTGAAAGTTCAGCTTTGCCATAACATGAATAAATTATATTTTACGATATATATTAAAAAGGAAAATTATTTTAAATTGTAATAATATTTTGCAATATTACTGATTTACTGTATTTTTTTTTTTACTGTAAATAAACGCAGCCTTGCCGACCCCAAACTTTGCAGCTATAGTGTTGTTTCCATCCTTCATAAAGTAGGCAATCCCATAATGCACTGCATTGCAAATATATTTTATATTATATTTTCAAAGTACATATTTTTATTAGTTTATGCATTCCCTGGGAATCAAACCCTTTACCTTGGCACCACTTTCTGCTGTTTGAGCTACAGTAGAACTTTATTATAAATATTCTTATAACTCCTTCAATACCAAAAACTTTGATTATAAAAGTTTAATTTAATCAAAAATGACCTAATATTAAAGTGTGTTGCATGTTTTTATGCTTATTAAAGTATCACACTGTTAGCTTGGCAACAACTGTAATTCGAGTCTCTGTGTGCTTTAGATTTTTTTTACTGCCTATGCTGCGCATTTTTAAATTAGCAGCTGCTTAGGTAGACAGCTTACTAGGTTTTCATACAGAGCCTATGATTTCTGTTAGTTTTGAAAAGTTTTCCAAATAGTTGTACTTTATCTCTGATCCGTTTTCTTATTTGGTTACAATACGTTCCTTATGACTCACCACATATAATAGTGAGAACAAGAACAAAGAGGCATATGTTTCCACATCTACCTACCACGCTTTGGAAGATTTGAAATATAAACTGAAACAGAGAGAGAGAAAAAAAAATGCAAAAGAGCAGAAGTTCCATCCTAGAGGTTCAGGTTAGTGTCAGTGGGTGTAATGTCACTGTATAGGGGAACATTAGACGGTTCTGGCTGCTTTGAGTCCTCGGGGAGAAAAAAAAAAGCACGGGCAGAAAGTGACATTCATATAAACCAGCAGAATATTCCCTCAGAAGCCTGTTAGAGAGTGGGTGGAGAGTACAGGCATCCGACATCAAGTGCTTCTAGGGCCTCCCGCAGCATGTAACGCTATGACAAGGGCGCAAGGGTGGTGAGCGATCCAGGGGTCACGTCCTATCACATTACAGCACGCGGGACCCAAACAGTCACTGGTGTTAGAAGCCTGACCCTACCCAGTGCTGTTGTAACCACACTCTAAAAAAAAAAATGCTGGGTTAAAAACAACCCAAGTGGGGATGAAAATGGACAAACCCAAAGATTGAGTTGTTTTAACCTAGTGGTTGGGTTAAATGTTTGCCCAATGTGCTGGGCAGTTTTATTAAACCCAACTATTGTTTAAAAATAACTATGGCTTAAAATGAACCCAAAATGGTCGGAAAATAAAAATCAGACACATCATTTATGAGAGGCAACGATAATACTCAAAAGGTAAACATTTATTAATAAGCAATTTAATAAATGTTTATTGTTTATTCATTAAACTTTTAAATAAATATTCATTTATTAAACATATTAATAAATATTATTTTCCAACATATTTTGGGTTCATTTTAAGCAAGCAATACAGTCATTTTTAAACAATGAGTTAAATAAAACTACCCAGCAGGTGGGGCAAACATTTAACCCATTCACAGCCTTGACGTTTCAACTAATCTATCCCCTACAAAGGCCCATTTCCCTTTCCTTTCCCTATGTACAGATACAACGTTATCAAAATTAATCCAGTTCGCATAGATCCGCGACACAACAAATTTCTGAATTATGCGGACCAGTAAAGTAATTTGGCAAATATCACTTTTTTTTCTTTTAAAAAGACCAAGCTTCTGCGCACAAACACGCAAACCTACAGACTAAACACGTAAACCTACAGACTAAACACGTAAATGAACGGCAAGAATGCATTAGGGGTATTCGGTTTTCAGTGGGAAAGGTGTCGTTTAAGCGGCCCCTAAAGTAATGATTAACAATTTTTACAATGGAAGTGATTCAATCAAAAACCAACTTTAGCTCGATAAGAATTTTCCTATTGTCACTGTGAAGCTGCTTTGAAACAATATGTATTGTGAAAAGTGCTATATAAATGAAGATGACTTGACTTAAAACTACCCAATCGCTGGGTTTGTCCATTTTCAACCCAACTTGGTTTGTTTTTAACCCAGCATTTTTTAGACTGCAGTGCTGGGTATAATCTGGTTATGTAATCAGATTCCATACTTCCATATTTCATAAAGATGACATACTTGTAATTAGATTACATTTCATTTTAAAATACTCATAATCAAAGTAAATCAAAGTAATCAAAATTTATTTTTTTATTGATTAAATAATATCATATTATTCACAAAATGCCAGTAAATTATTCATAATTTATTGATTCTCTGATGTCAGTTAATGGTCACATTACATGCAGCTAAACAAAAATTTGTTTGTGTGTGTGTTAAAGTGTTTTATTTTGATTATGTTAAAAAAATAATTTATGATATTAATTATTAGTATTATCACAAACCCCCCAGTAGTTCCTTCACAAACCCCAGTTTGGGGTCCTTCATGTTGTTGTTAAATTAAATTTTATATATTTTCAGTTTTTGTATACATTTTTATATTATTTTCTAGTAATCCTATTCTAATCTATATGATTAACAGTTTAGGTCAAACGTAATCTAAAAGTAATCACAAAGTAGTCAAAATGCATTACCTAAAATATGTAATCTAATAGATTGTTATTAACTACAATTTTTGTCATGGAATTTGTAATCAGTAACGGACTACAATTTTTGACAGAGAAACTAGAGTGCTTGCCAGCAGCGAAGACCTTATATCAACCCTAACACACAAAATAGAGGAAAAAAACAGACAGGAAGGAGTTGAAAAATGTGGCAGCACATAATACAACATGCTGAGCCCTTCACCACTAACTGTCAAATTTGCTCTGTCCTTGTTTCTTTCTCTCTCTCTCTTATGTTCCCAGTGAAGAGTGCAGAGCCGTTGGCTGCGCACAAAGTCCCTGCCTCCCCGCAAGCCTTTGTGCCAGCTCCCGCTGCGCCCGCGGTGGCATTAGTGCCCAGCCCTTGCAAGACGGCACCCGCGCATGCCAGCCCGCCCACCGAGCCGACAGGGCACGTGGCAGCCCTGAAGAACACCTCCAAACCAGCAGCGGTGCCAACGGCCCCATCAGAGCCCAGCGTGGAGTCTGAGGAGGAGAAAGCCAAGAAGCTCCTGTACTGTTCGCTGTGTAAAGTGGCTGTCAACTCCCTCTCACAGCTGGAGGCACACAATACAGGTGTGGCAAACATCTGCCTCTGCATCGCAATGTCTTTCCCACGGCTTTCTCGCCATTATACGTTCTTCTTTATCATAAATGTTTCATGAAGTGACCCTCTGAGGCTTGGGAGTGTGGAAATGTACTTGCAGTTAAAACATAAATCAAAACCAGCGAAGTAATGTGAGGCTCATCATTGATAATGTATGAAGAACTGGAAAATGTAGACGGGTTTCCCACAGTCATGGAAAACCTGGACATATTGCGGAATTTAAAAAAAGCTGATTTCTAAGCCTGGAAAAGTCATTGGGACTAATCAAATATTAAAAAGTCATGGACATTTATGTAGTCGATATGTTTTTTTTCTAGTTATGCTCAGCTTTAAAATTTTCAATCTGCAAGAAATTGCTTTTTTATGCTTGGAAAACATTATCCAGACGCACTATAGAAGAATTTCTTTAGATCTGTAGGCTGCAATCAGACTAGGGCGGCTGATATAGCTACAAAAATATCTTGGTATTTTTCAGCCTTTTGATAATATTCAGTATGTACACTACCGTTAAAAAGTTTACTCCAGTCTTCAGCGTCACATGATCCTTCAGAAATCATTCTAATATGCTGATTTGCTGCTCAAGAAACTTTTATTATTATAAAAAAATAAAAAAATAATTAAATCTTACTGATCCCAAATTTTTAATAATTTTTAATTGATTTACTTAAAGGTGCAATATGTAAGAACTTTGCAGTAAAATATCCAAAAACCACTAGGCCAGTGTTATATATTTTGTTCACTTGAGTACTTACAATATCCCAAATGTTTCCAACTATTTGTAAATCGTGAGAAAATTGCAATTTTAACCAAGGCTCCGGGACGTGTGTGGAGTCACCTGTCAATTGTGTCATACCCGCGTTACCCTCGGTTTCCGGTTTTATTTTGTAGAAACCATGGAAACTCCAGAGACGCTTTACTATACTGGAAAAGAATCCCATGGGACTCAGGAAGAAATCATATTTATGAATGAGCTAACGTATTAAAGATTCATTAACATTACTATAGCATGAAGCAGGGTGTGGCTGAAAGCCGTTAGAGCGGAACGAGGCCGCTGGAGCAATTGCTAATGAGAGACGAGTGCGACAGACGGCTCAAGAGCAGCAGAACTTTTATTATGCCACAGACGACCGCTTCCGCTTCTTCCGGTCATGCATATGTGGGGTAACAGAGTGCTGTTTTATCATATTAGATACATTTGTGTGTTGAAAGTTGTTTTGGTGCTACTCTGCGTTCGCTCGGCGGTGTTTCCATGGTTTCTAAAAAATTAAACCGGAAATCGAGGGTAACACGGGTATGATGTCATTGATGGGCAACACACGTACACGGTCCGTGTCCTGGTTAAAATTGCTTATTTCTCTGGATTTAAACATTCTTGGAAACATTTGGGATAATGTAAGTACACAAGTCAACAAAACATATAACGTTGTTCTAGTGATTTTGAGATATTTTAATCCAAATATCTTACATATTGTGCCTTTAATATTATACCTTCAATAAAATCACTGTGTAGTAGATTCCACAACCTTAGGCTGTAAAAATAAACAGCTAAATTCAAACTCTTGTCTGACTTAATTGAAATATTCAGTCTTAGAAATTGTGCTTAGTTACATCAATGCAGCCAAAAGTCTGAATAAACAGATTTCTTTCTTTCTTTTCCCCTGTTAAGCCAGAGAAAACATTCTACATTTTCTGTTTCATCAGGTTCAAAGCACAAAACCATGCTGGAGGCACGAAATGGAGCTGGTCCCATTAAAGCCTATCCCAGACCCGGGTCCAAACTCAAAGTTCAGGCCACACAACTCAACAAAGGCTCAGGCTTACAGAACAAGACGTTTCATTGTGAAATCTGTGATGTTCATGTCAACTCAGAAATCCAGCTTAAACAGGTATTCAGTTCAGTTTCGGTGTAAGAGGATGTATTCTTGTTAGCATGTGTCTTTGGTTGCATTTGGCATGATCCTTATTTATGCAGTTTACTACAAAACGCAACGTGTGCAGTGATGAATAATGAAAGCACTATGAATAGTAATGGGATTCTGTGGCTTGATCTTGCCAAATTTGCATGTGGACAAAATGAAGTTGTACTTCCTCTTATGCTGTTTTGATAATTCAGTTCAGTGTTATGTTTGGTCACAAATGTGTATCACTTGCATAACAATGTTAATTAAGTCCATTTTCTTCCCAGCATATCTCCAGTAGGCGGCACAAGGACAGAGTGGCAGGGAAACCCACCAAACCCAAATACAGCCCTTACAACAAGCAACAGCGGAGCTCCAGCTCTCTGGCAGTAATACATTATTTATGCTCTTTATAATCAAGCGCTTTCATCAAGTGTTACTCGCTTCTCAAGTATCAGTGCTGTGAGGAGTTTGTTCCACACTTTCTAGGCTGACAAATGCCTCTTTGGGATGCTAATGCTTCATAAGGGCTTAATGCTCACTTGTCATTTTTCAAATGATATGCAAAATATGCTTGAAACAACTTTCTGTTTGTAGTACAGTTGGCCCTTTACTAAGCTCCACCTCCCTGGGTTACTGTTGCTAGCTCAGACGAGCTTTACAGAATGTCACATAAGAATGAATTTCTTTTTTATGTTCTCTGTTAACAATATTTGAGGATAATTTCTGTAAATCCCATTAAAAAAGTATCCAAATGCACAGATCCTCCA
>RJVU01020258.1:757375-828886 GCA_003731715.1 Anabarilius grahami
TACTACTACCAGTAAAGCATTAAAATATCTTAAATTATTATTATCAGTAATAATTATAACAACAATAATATTTTTATTATTTGTATAAGTGTTAAATAATAATAATAATAATAACAACACCTTCAATAATTCATTTTATTATATTATTGTTATTATTATTATTATATAATCAATAAAGTACTACTACTACTACTACTACTAATAATAATACAAATCTTATTGTTGTTGTTGTTGTTGTTGTTGTTGTTATTATTATAAAATAATAATTATTTGTAAAATTTTAAACTAATGAAGTATTATTATTATTATCATATGCATTCCCTCAGTCTGATTGGTGAACTGGAAGATGTTTTAGTTTCTGCTTATAGTTGACTATTTTTAATATGCTTCTTATTCCTAATCTAAAAACAATTCCAAAAACCTCAGATGTGCACGGTGCACGCAGACTATATATTTAATTACATCACAGGCTTTTTAGGGTAAATAATCCCACTAGGCCATATAATCAATGTCTTTTCGATTAATTGTGGAGTCCTAATTTCTTTATTGACATAGACACTGTTCTTTCTCCTTCCCCAAAGTGATTCAGTGTTCATTTTTTCTTTTTCCTTCAGGCCAAACTCGCCCTGCAGAAGGACTTGGCGAAGCCCATTTCACCGGCTTTCCTCCACACACCCTTCGCCCCCACCACAGTCCCGTCCATCTCCCTCCACCCTCGTCCCAACACCTCCATCTTTCAGACGGCCTCACTTCCGCACTCCTTTCTCCGCGCCGCTCCGGGACCGATCCGACATACCGCGGGCTCCATCCTATTTGCGCCTTACTGAGCAAGCGCCCAAATCGAAGCGGACGTTTCTCGAACTATGCCACACTGCGGCTGCGTGCCGAAGTTCAATGGTGTATTTATTGAAACTTTATCCTCAACTGTCCTCACCATCGCAAAACCCAGGAGGACTTTTGCATTCGAAAACACTAAAAATAAACAAGAAAAGTGTTGAACTGCTTCCTGAAAGACTTGAATTATCATGGTCTTCCTTTTCAACTCAACCAACCCCGGACAAGCACATGCCTCGCAGCGCTGTCAGAAACAATCCCAAATCTTACCGTAGGACAGTACGTGTTCAGTCAACGGCTTGATGTTGTCGGGGAGCCTGTGATGCAGTTTTTGGCCTGTGTGCTGTCTTGTATCGTGTAGTCAATAAGCTCAATCACCAGTTCTTCAGTGCCGCCCACTCTTATCCTTTTATCTGACAGGAAACACAGCATTTCTCTTCTCCACATGTGTTCGGGTTCCTCTTTTTGTCATATAAGTAGATTCATCCTGTTTTCATCATGAAACAAACTCTCTTTTGTGTAATAGGACAACCGTGGGCCTTTCATCTCTCTGTGATATCCTCATTTGTCACGAGACTGTACTCGTCTGCAGCTCTCTGATGATGCAATAATGTATAGATCATTAATAATACTGATATTCTCCATTGTGTATTTAATGTTTACCTTCCAGGTTGCAATACTAGTTGTATTTTATGAGCTGGAGGAGAACTAGGTACGTTATTTGGTACATTTATTTTTAGTTCAAGAGAAAACAGTTTCCATTCACTGAGAATTCTTTATTTGGCTGTGGAATTTCATAGTCCATAGTATATATGTATGTATGAGAGACTGTACATAAAGATACTACATTTTCAATAAAATAATATATTTAAATGATTTCTTCATTAATTTATACTGTATATTTCTTTTTATGAATCATTATTAAATGTTTAGTGAAGCATACTATAATATGAATCAACATCACATGAATTATTTGATTTATTTTCAGGTATTTTTTTAATTACGCTGTTTCTACTGTACATTTCTCTTGAGTTCATTCATTTGTGCAGGAGATTTGTTTGCTAAATTTCATTAAATCCTTCAGTTCAGTGTTGTCTAATTTTATTATTAGTTTTTTCATATAGTCTCTAGTCTTTTTTATGTTCATTCATCTCTGATGAATGACTCATTCAAATCTTGTTTGCTAATATAAACAACATGATCATATCTCAGTTCTCTGTTTGCACAGTATGATTAATGGATCTACAAGTAATGAATTTAACTTGATTGACTACATGATTTAAAAATAGTTATATAATTCTATTCATTTATGTATTTTTTATCTATCAATAATTTAATCTGTCAATGTGGGCCTTTAATATTATGGCTTCAAAAGTGTGTAACCACTAGTGAAAATGCTTCTGTTTTGCGTATTTATTAATCATTTTTCATCACAAATTATTTTGTCAAAATTTCAGTGCAAAGAATACTCCCATGAACGGGAGTATTGTATGCACTGTTGGGGAAAGTTACTTTTAAAAGTAATGCATTACAATATTTCTTTACTCCCTAAAAAAAGTAACTAATTGCGTTACTTAGTTACTTTTTATGGAAAGTAATACATTACATTACTTTTGCGTTACTTTTTTTCACCTGGGCTGGGCTTGCTTGTTTGTTTTTTAACAACTAAAAAGTTCCATTTTAGGCCCTTTCACACCAAAAGTGAAATAAATAAACCTCATGTGCCTTTTCACAAAGTCAAGTCAAGTCATCTTCATTTATATAGCGCTTTTCACAATACATATTGTTTCAGAGCAGCTTCACAGTGACAATAGGAAAATTCTTATCGAGCTAAAGTTGGTTTTTGATTGAATCACTTCCATTGTAAAAATAGTTAATCATTACTTTAGGGGCCGCTTAAACGACACCTTTCCCACTGAAAACCGAATACCCCTAATGCATTCTTGCCGTTCATTTACCTGTTTAGTCTATAGGTTTGTGTGTTTGAGTGTGTATGTGCGCAGAAGCTTGGTCTTTTTAAAAAAAATGATATTTGCCAAATTACTTGTCTGGTCCGCATAATACAGAAAAATTAGTTGTGTCTGCGGATCTATGCGAACTGGAATAATTTTGATAACGTTTTATCTGTACATAGGGAAAGGAAAGGGAAGGAGGCCTTCGTAGGGGATAGATTAGTTGAAACGTCAAGGCTGCGTTATCATCATGTCTAGATGCAGGTCCTTTATGTCATCTGGATACGGCCTGGATCTGACAGGCTGCGGCAAACCTCGGGATACACAGAGAGAGACTAATATTAGCGTAGACGCCATTCTTCTTATGATGTTGCGAGTACATCAGGTGTTATGGGAAGTGTTTCCGGTTCCGGCTGACCTAATCTATGCAGCCTAACAATTTACATGATTTGAATTATAGAAGTAGATAATGGTTTATGTGTATGCGAGTTTAAACAGATGTGTTTTTAGTCTAGACTTAAACTGACAGAGTGTGTCTGCTTCCCGAACAGTGATAGGAAGACTGTTCCAAAGTTTAGGTGCTAAATAGGAAAAGGATCTGCCGCCTGCAGTTGATTTTGATATTCTAGGTATTATCAGCTGGCCTGAATCCTGAGATCGCAATAGACGTGAAGGACTATAATGCATTAAGAGCTCGCTCAGGTACTGGGGAGCTAAACCATTTAGTGCTTTGTAAGTAAGTAGCAAGAATTTAAAATCTATACCATGTTTAACAGGAAGCCAATGCAATGTTGACAGAACCGGGCTATTATGGTCATACTTCCTGGTTCTAGTAAGAACTCTAGCTGCTGCCTTTTGGACCAGCCTTAGTTTTTTTTTTAACAGGCGAGCGGAACAATCATCCAGTAGAGCGTTACAGTAATCTAGCCTCGAGGTCATGAACGCATGAACTGTTCCGCATTTGTCATTGAGAGCATATGTCGTAATTTAGATATCTGCAAAGGATGCAGAATGTGCTGCGCTGGCCGCTGGGTTCAGCGTAGCCTTCAGATACAGAGCGATTTGCGCTACGTTGGCCAGATCAAAACTTTTAGGGGGAGTTCTATATGTCTAGTCATTTTATGCCCCGTTTCTATTGGCCGCGCATCTAATCATCACAGAGCGCAGCGGCATGCGTGCGGGCTCACTTTGGTCGATGCAGCAACAAACCGTCCTTGCGTGGCACAAGCCATTGAAATAAATGGGTTTCATAGCGCAGTGGTGCCGTTGTCGCTTCGTGTGTGAAAAGGCCTTCAGGCTGAAGGAAATGCATATTTACACCTGTACAGTAGAGGGCGCAGCTCAAACTAACCTTTCAGCTGTGCTGCCATTCTGGATTAAAGAAGAATAGGATACAAGAGAAGGAAGTTCAACACTCTTATTTCTAAATCTAATCTAAAGTAAGTTTTGATTATTAGTATGGTTGAATTAGATCATTGAAGGTCAGCAGCAAAGACATTGGTTAATAAAGTGAGATTAAATACATAAAGTATACTTATGTAATTTAATACTGTTAATTAATACAGGTTTGTGTAAAATTCTGAGATTGCATTTCACTGTTTTTATTCATTTTGAGGAGTACTGAATGTTTTTGTGCAAGTGAGATGAGTAAATGCATGTTCACATTTAGTCTAGAACTACAATTACCATCATGTTCACACAGCACACACAACACCTCTGCACTTTATTTCTCTCAACATGGGGACAGGAGAGCTGTCAGTCAATAAATATGAAACATGTCTTAATATTTTAGTAAGCCTCACTTGTTTGATTATAGAGAACTATCCTAAATATTATTTATTTTTTCCCAAATTATATATTTTTTAGTATCCTAAATTATCATTTAAAAAGTTTATTTCTCAGTTTAAATGAAAAACATCCCAATCAAAGTGGTTTCAGACTTTTGCACTCCACTGTACATACATTCACCGGCCACTTTATTAGGTACACCTTGTTAGTACCGGATTGGACCCCCTTTTGCCTTCATAACTGCCTTAATTCTTCATGCCACAGATTCAGCAAGGTGCTGGAAACATTCCTCAGAGATTTTGGTCCATATTGACATGAGAGCATCACACAGTTGCTGCAGATTTGTCGGCTGCACATCCATGATGAGAATCTCCCGTTCCACTAGAGACTATTCGAGTCTAGTGAACTCATTGTCATGTTCAAGAAACTAGTTTGAGATTATTAGAGCTTCGTGACATGGTGCATTATCCTGCTGGAAGAAGCCATCAGAAGATACTGGCACACTGTGGTCATAAAGAGATGGACATGATCAGTAACAATACTCAGGTAGGCTGTGGCGTTTAAACAATGCTCAGTTGGTACTAAGAGGCCCAAAGTGTGCCAAGAAAACATCTACCACACCATTACACCACCAGCAGCAGCCTGAACCATTGATATAAGACAGGATGGATCCATGCTTTCATGTTGTTTAGGCCAAATTCTGATCCTACCATCTGAATGTTGCAGCAGAAATTGAGACTCATCAGACCAGGCAACATTTTTCCAATTGTTTGTCCAATTTTGGTGAGCCCGTGTGAATTGTAGCCCCAGTTTCCTGTTCTTAGGTGACAGGAGTGAAACCCGGTGTGATCTTCTGCTGCTGTAGACCATCTGCTTCAATGTTCGACGTGTTGTGTGTTCAGAGATGCTCTTCTGTAGACCTCTGTTGTAACAAGTGGTTATTTGAGTTACTATATTCAGTTACTGTTGCCTTTCTATCAGCTCCAACCAGTCTGGCCATTCTCCTCTGACCTCTGGCATCAACAAGGCATTTTCAACAACAGAACTGCCACTCACTGGACTCACTTTTCTGGAACATTCTCTGTAAACCCTAGAGATGGTTGTGTGTGAAAATTCCAGTAGGTCAGCAGTTTCTGAAATACTCAGACCAGACCGTCTTGGCACCAATAATCATGCCACATTCAAAGTCACTTACATCACCTTTGCATTAATAAGCAGTTGAACAGGTGAACCTAATAAAGTGGCCGGTGAGTGTGTGATTATATTTGTGTAGTAAATACCAAGAACAATTTGTCATCACTATGTATTTGTTTTGGCATTTTGATTCACCACCTCACTATTTCTACCATATTGTGACTTCATTTGTCATGATAATTTGCCTGTGATTATGTATGCAATGACAACTGCAATAAGACACAGATCAGGATGTCTAGCTAGTGATTGTTGATATAATGAGACTGCTCTTCACCTCTGCTTTTCATTAGGATTGTGATAGTAATACTGTCTGACAGATGTCCAGCTCTCAGTGAGAGCAGCTTAGAGACGCTGAATCCTTTCTGACATACTCCCTTCAAAACACCCAGATGAGCCAATCAAAATGACCGGTTCACTGGGAACAGAACACCCCACTGACCTATTGAAATGTCACCCCCCGGCATTAATAAAATGAAGGTGGTAAATTCCATGTACAGAAGGCTACTTTTAGAGAGGTAAGTCGTAGCTTATATTTCGGGATGGCTAAAAGAAAACCAGTCTCAGTTGACCAGGGTAAAACAAGTAACCAGGGCATGAATGTCACTGAAAATGCATTTCAATAATACATTCCTCTCTTTTACAGTGACATGACATGTGGCCAAGTATGGTGACACATACTCGGAATTTGTGCTCTGCATTTAACCCATCCAAGTGCACACACACAGCAGTGAACACACACACCGTGAACACACACCCGGAGCAGTGGGCAGCCATTGCTGCGGCGCCCGGGGAGCAGTTGGGGGTACGGTGCCTTGCTCAAGGGTCTCACCTCAGTCGTGGTATTGAGGGTGGGGAGAGCGCTGGACATTCACTCGCCTCACCGACAATCCCTGCCGGACCTGAGACTCGAACCCACGACCTTTGGGTTACAAGTCCGACTCTCTATCCATTAGGCCACGACTGCCCCAAACATATCAGATGCTTTTATCTAGCATCTGATATGTTTCATTATATTCTGTTCTATTGGAAGCATATTTGTTATGAGTTCAGTGGCACAGCAGACTGTATAGTGTGACCTGTAGCTTGGTGAGTATTTTGATGAAAAATAAAACTAAAATTAGCTCTGAAGACCAGGAACTTGAAAATTTGCCACACATTTCAAAAACACCTCAGTTTTATTCAGAGGCCCAAACTGAGCAAAATTATGCAATTTGGTGTAGAAACTGATATTTATTTGGCCAAAAAGATGAAATTCTGCTTGTAATGTAAATCAATGAGATATTTATAAAAGTATAGCAGACTAAAATGCATACAAGTATCAGTTATCACTGTTCATCTCCAAATAATGTCTTAGTGAGATGATATTTAAAGTTTTATGTTCAAAGCTCTGCAGTTTTTATTTTGGGGCAAAACATATCACTCAAAACAATACAACATAATTAAGAGATAAACGTTCAAATAAACGTTTCTCAAAAGCCTGATGTATCACATTTGATACTTTTGAGCATTATTTTCCCAAAAAATAGAAACTCTCACGACAAGGAATACTACTAGAAGACAGGCTTTAATTACAAAATACGGGAGAAAACCACATTACAATCAAACGAGAACCGACAGAGACTGAGGGAGAACACAGGGTACACTCTAAAAAATGTTTGGTTAAAAACAACCCAAGTTGGGTTGAAAATGGACAAACCCAGCAATTGGGTTGTTTTAACCCAGTGGTTGGGTTAAATGTTTGCCCAACCTGCTGGGTAGTTTTATTTAACCCAACTACTGATTAAAAATGACTATATGGCTGGCTTAAAATGAATCCAAAATAGGTGAGAAATAAAAAATCAGACACATAATTACTAGAGGCAACAATAATAATCAAAAGGTGTACATTTATTAATAAGCAATTTAATAAATTGTATTGTTTATTATTCATTATCTTATTAATAAATGCTCATTTATTAAACATATTAATAAATGTTAATTTCCAGCATATTTTGGGTTCATTTTAAGCAAGCAATACAGTAATTTTTATACAACAGTTGAGTTAAATAAAACTACCCAGCACGTTGGGCAAACATTTAACCCAACCACTGGGTTAAAACAACCCAAGTGCTGGGTTTGTCCATTTTCAACCCAACTTGGGTTGTTTTTAACTCAGCATTTTTTTAGAGTGTATATATCTATACACAAAAGACAAAGGACCTTAACAAGATAATTAACAAGACACACCTGAACTGAAACTCAAATCAATCAGTTACTATAACAACTAAAGTGTGGCGGGAAAAACTGAACAAAGGAAGACATGTGACTAATGAAAACAAACTTTAAACATGTACAAATAAACTAAACATGTGACATTACTCCCCCCTCCCCAAAAGGCGCGTCCTCGCGCCACAAACTGGGGTGGGAGGGTGGACGCCCTGGAGGCTGACTAGGAGAGTCTTTGGCAGGACAGGAAGCCTCCTGGGCGGTGCCGGCAGCTCAGGGGCCAGGGTGGAGCTGGCAGCTCAGGGGGCCAGGGCGAAGCCAGCAGCTCAGGAGTCCTAGGAGGATGCGCCTTCGTGGCCTTCTCCCGGACCCCAGGCTCGGCCACTAAGATACAGGCATATAGCCCCCCACCAAAATTTTCTTGGGGGGAGCTAGGCCTTTGTAGGCCAGGAGGGATTCTGGAGCGGACTCTGGAGAACTTCTTGGAGCGGACTCAGGGGCTGGAGCACGGTGGCCATTTTGGCTGAGGGCTCAGGTGCAACGGCCATGATGGGACGAGACTCTGGATCTGAGATTTTTTACATAAAGGAGCGGGTCTGGGAACATCGCTCGCGGGAAGCATTGTGACCATTGGCATTGACAATGCTGTATTAATTGGAGTGGGAATTTCTCTCACCGCTCCGATGGTGACATTGAAGCCTCTCTCGAACAGGACCTTCATGAGGTAGTCAGTCAGGTCATGGCCAGCCAAGTCCATATTTACCACTGCCGTCATAGAATCTGGGATCACTGTCACCATTGTAATTGGCAGTGACATGAGATCCATCTTTCGGTAGTTTGGTTTCTCTGTTACATAACGTGGTGTGTAGAAATTCTCACAACGAGGTAGAAGGCAGACTTTAATAACAAAATACTCAGGAACCAGGAGAAACACAGGAGAAAACAAACTTTAAACGTACAAATAACCCAAACATGTGACACCAGTTAACCTAAGTCTTAAAATATTACTTACAATATAACAGCTATTCTCATGTTTACTTTTACTAAAAATCAGTAAAGATTTCACAGAAATAAAGATGACCTGAAGAGGGACGTTTTTAGAATTATACTAAACCGCCTTTAACTTGCTAAAAAAGTATAAACTATCATAGGGGTTATCTTATTGATAATTTAGAGGCCTTAGAAATTTGTTTCTTAAAAATTATTCATTTAGTTTTATAATGAACAGCCATAATTGTTCACACATCAAATTTTTCTTTCAGTTTATTAATTCTATTTGACACACTGAAAACAAATATTCCTACATAAACATTTACATTTACATTTATGCATTTGGCAGACGCTTTTATCCAAAGCGACTTACATTGCATTATACTATACATTTGTATCGGAGTATGTGCAATCCCTGGGATCGAACCCATGACCTTGGCATTGCTAGTGCCATGCTCTAACCACTGAGCTACAGGAAAGCCAGAGAATCAATTCTATTGTAGAAGTGTAACTATTGTAATAAAAAGGTAATTTCTGTCATTGCTATTGACTTTGTCAGACATTGACAGTAATTTATTTGGGTTTATTATTGTATGCTGTAATTTCGATGCCCAAGAAAGTGCACAAACGAATCCCAACAGCGAAGGAGAGTCGTTTTGAGAAGAATGGGCTCTGTGTGGAGCGGGTGATCGGTAGGCTCAATAGCTTGTTGTCTTTTTTTGAAGGTTTTTCATATTATTTTTTTCCTGTAGGCAGAAAGCTACTGTGACAGCAGATCCAAAAAGAGGGTTTGATGAAAGGATTGAAGATTTTCCAGATGTTTCATCCACAAAAACAATCTATAGGCCTCAATCCAAAAACACATTTGCTTGTTAGATTATGATATATTAAACAATGTACATGATGTTCTGCATTGACTCATATAGCACTTTTGATGCAGTAGCCAGATCGGTTAAAGTGCCCCAATTATTGGTGCCATTTGCTCATTTTCAAAGTACTCAGAGAGCATTTTGCGTCAGTCGTTGAGTCCAGGTTGAGCTGTTATAGTGAGTCATTTTGGTAAACAAGATTATGAAAGTGTAGGATAGACTGTTCTAGATGCTTAACATACATCATTCTTGTGTCTATGTATAGGTTCAGTAATCGGTGTAAAAAAAGAACAGGAATTATTGTCAGAGGATATGACTACAGCGTCCTGTTCACTCCAGCCTTATCCGAAAATACATAAAGAGCTGCTGGCAGTGAACTAATGAAATATAATACGTGACCACTAATGCGGGCTGACTGTAAATCCTCCTGATTTACAGTGGGGGGATATTTGATCGGCTAGTGTATGTCCAGCTCATGTTTTGCTCTCTTGTGTTTGAACTGGACAGAGACAAGTACTGTATAAATCAGCTGTAGAGTTCTTTACTTGGAGACAACATTGTGCCTTGGGGACTAAATAAGTGGAGCTTTGTCACTCAGCTGAAATGAAAGGGCGGCTAATCCTCAATGTTTGCTCAGCATTTCAATAAGAACTGAAATCATTTGCCATCTGGGAAAGTATTACTCGCCATCTCCTGTGGCCCTCTCTGACATACAATGTTATTGCACATTCAGGTTGCGCATACAGGAGTTTATTAATTGCTTTTAAATATATTTTTTTTCTAAAATGTTTCTCTTAAAATTCTTTAAATAACAAAACACAAATGAGTCAATTGTTGACATACAAAAAGCATATTGAAGTTCCAAACCTAGGTTCGGGAACATTCAGTCTTGTCTATTATTATGAGCATAGTATAAAAGCAGCAGTCAGTTCTTCCAGAATCACTTCTCCTTCCCATTCTCCTTCTCTATTTCTCTTATTCTTCCTCTGTGCAGTGCTGTTAAAGTTTAGTTCGGAGCTCAAGCCGAACCTCGGGTTCGAGCCTCCTTCGATGACAGTAAGCCAAGCTCGTTTACCATTAATGTTAAGACTGAATGGGCAGCAAAGTAAAGAAATATATATAATTATTATAGAGTTATTTATTAAAATATATATATATTTATACAACAGTTCTTTCTGGTTCTCAAATCTGATTGGCTGATACCCGTGCAATATTTTAGTGATAACAGCACTCTTACATTTCCACCGTTTGTATCACTCCGCCTGAAGCGACTGTCATGGCGGCTGATCAAATCCACCGTATTTTTTACAAATACTACACGTTGTACCACAAACTGTAGTTTTAAGAGTTTTTTTAGGCGAGAATGTAGTTTAGACCTGAAATATGCGACTCATATTTAATCATGGCGCATATTGTTTAGACCTTTTCGGAGATGCGAGCTCCAGGCCTTCAGCAGCCGTTCAAGTGCTCGTGTACCCGCCGAGAACAGCTTCATCTCGGCCAGTACTTTGGGGATTTGCTGCTGTCTCTTATTGTGGTTAAAATAAACCACTAGAACAATGTTATATATTTTGTAGACTTGTGTACTTGAGCAACTGTTTGGATGGATACATTTATCATCCACAGTTTGAGACATGTGAAAATACTGGAGTCTTTTTCTCAGGAAAAGCATCTGAGAAACTTTAATCTCATTGCTTACTAGGAGAAAAAAAGAGGTATTAAAAAGATTTTGTTTGTGATTATTAATTCCTATATATGGGTAAACAACTGCTCCTTTGCTCGTTTTACAATTCCTCTCTGCTCATAAGCACACAGCCTACACAACTTGAAATTGCTTGTATTCAGCTCTTCTCTGACAAGCACTCTTGAAATCTTTGTGTGCCGACATGTTAACTAACTCAAGTACACCGACTGTAAGGCTGTTAGTGTAAATCAAGCTCACTGTCACCTACTGCAATAAGACAGTTTAACATTTTCACAAGGGCTCTTTACTAATAAACATCAGTCAACTCCTCTTCAGATCACATAAATGTGCAGCAATAAAGCATATAAGATGTATATAAGTGTTTAAAAAATATATTTTATGGATAGAAGTTACATTTCATAATGTTTATTTTATGTATAATGCTACAAACCAGCTAGTATTCCAGTTCTATTGACCATGCTGAGTTAATGTACAATCCCTAAAAAATCAAGACTGTCATCCATCAACATGGAAAAACAAAAAAATGACTGCATTGGCTTCTCACAATAGCTTGCTTCTAAGACTTTAATGTAATTCATTTAAATTCGGAAGACTGATCAATGCAGTATTTTCTTCCTAAAATGACCTATAATCCAGAGCTAACCTACAAAATTACACTGAATTTCCCAGCAGACCATCTTTTTACAAGGATGAATTGATTTCATTCAGACTTGTTTCTTCCCATTTATTTTGTAAATTAGATTTGTAAGATAAATTGGAATCTCATGAGACCTGTAAACTGCAGAAACCTTTTCTGTAATCATAAGACTTTAAATGCTACATTTAGGCCTATAGATAGGCTTACAAGTGTTGTAAACAAATGATTTTCATCTGCAATTCTGCATACAATTGCAGATCAATTTTGAGTCTCGTATGGTCAGTTCACTTGGTGACCAGGAAGCGATTTTCCACACCATTTAGCAACAAGCTACTTGAATGGGGAAATAAAACATGATGAAATAAAACGCTACGACGTATGGTACGCTACAACAACAATGTCTCTATGAAAAATGCGATTGGCATTTTTAACTGTAACGTTATAAGGCGAGACTTGCAGTTATCTAACAAAATGGGGTCGGCGTTTTTAACTCCTTTCTCACAACACCGTCTCCGTCTCTTTGAAATGTTTTTAACGCAAGAGCGCGCGTATGTTGCACTCACACCCCAATATAATTAATTAATTTGGTTACCTATTAGCCTGTTAATTGACAACTCACTGAAAATACTAAAAATTTCCTTCTGATATGGTGATGACCGAGCAGCATAAATGTCATTTGAAGTCGCCAGACCTTCCTCATAGAATGAGGCTCAAGCGCGCCCTCTGTTGACTCGATTTAGCTTGCTGTTATTTAGGTGAGAGTTTCAAACTTCTTTCAACCTTCACTGACAAACTTACAATACTGTCTACACAACAGAGAGACTGACAGACTATGGCAAGCCGTTTTGACTTTTATTCACATCTCAGGATATGAATTCTTGATATCAACAATTTAATTGTTAATATCAGGAATTACATTTCCACTAGTAAAAATGTTAATTCTTGATATCAACATTTGAATTTCCACTAGTAAAAATTCTTGATATCTGTAATTATATTTTCACTAGTGAAATGTCACCATAGACTGCCATTCAAATTCAATTGTTGATATCAAGAATTGAGTTCTTGAGTTCTGATATCAAGAATTGAGTTAATTCTTACTAGTAAAAATAGTATTTTTTGATATCAATAATTACATTGCTACTAGTAAAATGCTAATTTTTGATATCAACAATTGAATTGCTACTAGTAAAAATGTTCATTTTTGATATCTGAAAATGTATTTCTGATATCAACATAATTTCAGATATGTAAAATGGCTTTTTTTACTAGTAACAATCACATTCATGATATCAGAAACTAACATTGTCACTAGTGACAATCAAATTATTGATATCAAAAATGAACATTGTTACTATAATAGCAATTCAATTGTTGATATCAAGAACTGACATTTCAACTAGTGACAACTGAATTATTGATATCAAAAATTCGCATTTTTACTAGTAAGAAATGTATTTCTGATATGTGAAATTGGAATTTCAACTAGTAAGAACTCAATTCTTGATATCAACAATTGAATTTGAATGGCAGCCTTTATGGTGACATTTCACTAGTGAAAATACAATTACAGATATCAAGAATTCTAGTTTTTACTAGTGGAAATTCAAATGTTGATATCAAGAATACATTTTTCTGCGAGTGATGACATCATTGTTGATATCAATAATTAAAATTTTTACTAGTGGAAATGTTAATTCTTGATATCAACAATTGTCATTGTTACTAGTAGAAATGTAATTCCAGATATCAAGAATTAACATTTTAACTAGTGAAAATTGAATTGTTGATATCAAAATTTCATATCCTGGGAATGATTAAAAGTCAAAACGGCTTGCCTATTGCCTTTCCCAGGATATAAATTGCTGATATCAAGAATTCTAGTTTTTACTAGTGGAAATATAATTGTTGATATCAAAAATTAACTTTGTTACTAGTGGAAATGTAATTCCTGATATCAAGAATTAGCATTTTAACTAGTGAAAACTGATATCAAGAATTCATATCCTGAGAATGAATAAAAGTCAAAACGGCTTGCCATAGTCAGACAGATTAGTGGATGTGTGAAGTTTGTTCACACAGGTTCTTCATCACATTAACTATAAACATTAGACATAACTTTGACATCCAGAAAGTGTCACAATACGCTTTGTTTTCACTTTGAACATGCCTATACTGTTTTATCGTTTCAAAACTAAACGGGGAGTTCTTTTTATGAAATATTTTGCAAAAGTACTAGCATTTCTATCATCCACCCAAAAGAGGATGAGATCCAATTTGGCTGATGCCTGAGGAAAACAGGAACAGCACTAATAGTGGCTGGACACACTGTCCTTGCAATGTGAGTTCCAGTAGAAACCCCTGTGTGGGGAACACAGATGCCCTGCCATTCTGCTCTTGTCAAACTGTCCCCAGGGGTGACAGGCAGTAATTACATATCAGCACAATTACTGCACACTGGCATGAGAACAATACGCTGAGCTGGTCGTATCTTTGCATCTGCTCATTACCGCAGAAAGCTCATTGTGTAATCCAGCGGCAACCGTCTCACTATGGTGACTGCATACAGTTTCCTCCTCCAGTCCATTCAGCCCAACAGAATTATTTGACCAACAACTATATCTGGCCAAATCATTTAAATTCTTGTTTCATAAGCAGCATAACAACCTTTTCAAATTGTAACAAAATTTCTAAAGAGCTGTTTAGTCGTGATGAAAATTCATAGGCTGACTTAAAAAGCTTCCCATTAAATCTGGGAGTCAAGCCCAAAAAGAATCGATTCTTCAATTCCAATGCATTGGAGTCAGTTCTACTCAGGAGATTCGACTCAGCTGAAGAGCTGTGAAAGATTTCATAACAACTCCACTGGGGATGATGTTAAATGTCATTGTATGTTTTTCTGAAAATGAAAACTACACTTGGGATTTGATTCATCTCATTGGCCAAAAAGAAGCGTTCAGATTCGTTCACTGATTCATTCTGCGATTCTTTCTCTAACTTCCATCATTACACACAGGCTGCGTACAAAATCTTCAAAATGCTGCCTTCGGAGAATGCATTTCAAGGGAGGAAGGCATCAAGGCATGTCCAAATTCAATGTTAGCTTCACTTCCTGTCTCCTGAGATACCTTCATCTCATCACATAAATTTGATCGAAATATTGTTTACATGAGGTAAAGTTTAATCGTAATATTGCCTAAATTTCATTATAATCGCAGTTGATGGGCCCCATTTACTTGCATAGTATTTTTTTTACCCATACTACAGAAGTCAATGGGGCACATCAACTGTTTGGTTTCCCATATTTTTCAGAAGATCTTCTTTTGTGTTCAGCAGAACACAGCCTAAAAACGATTTTTTGCCAATGGACGGTGACTTAAGAAAACTTACCGGCCGTTTATAAATATTTTTTACCAGCCATGACCTTTTTTTTTAATTCTTATTAAAATTACAAAAGTTATTCAGACAAGATTAGAGCAATAAGTGATTGTTATTTGTCTTTTGTTGTTTGATTAAGATTAAAAACACAGACAGCAGCAGGAATATTAGGCTGCTGTCACTTTAAGAGCTAATGCACGGATCCAGTATACTGTTACACGTGTTTTATTTCTCAACTTTTTATGTTCAGTTAAGACATAACTGACTAAGGATACTTGTCAAGATGAGCATTTCGACATAGTTGTGTTTGAATATGTCTGTTCAAGTGCAAGAAGATGTGAAAGAGAGCTCAAGTCAGTATTCGTGCATTGAGACGCGGATTTCTGGGCACGTGTTTTGAGTATTGAGTTGAGTTCCCTTTTGCATCTTCTTGAGCTTGAATATTTAAATTGGAAGGATTAAACTTTCATGACGATGGAGCACTGCCCCGTCAATTGTCCCGATAATGGTTCATGTTCGTTCATGTTGCATTGTAAGACTTCATAAAAATGTTACTGGCCAAATGGCGATTGACACCGTTTCATATACTCGCCAACACAGAGCGTTTGCATTTACTTGCATTTGGTGCTTGGCGAGTGTTAATTTTAGGCCCTGGGACAATTTGAGGGTGAGAATTTTTATTTTTGGGTGAACTATCCCTTTAACATTCATATAATGGCTTGAAAATGCATTTTTGACAACAATTTAAATAATGAAATGTTTTAAATGTTTTTCAGATTTGACTGAAACTGATAAGAAACATGCTATTTTAAGTGACTTGTGCAACTATAGCTCAGTTTTGAAGCACATCTTCATAATTTATCTTTTTGTTTTAACGCTTTTTTTTTCTGTTTGTTTTTTATTTTTGCACTGAAGTGCGAATGCAAGTTAATTTTTAAAAAATATATTTGGACATAATGCAATATTTATTTACTTTTGGCCAATAGTCCTCAATCAAAAGTGATCTTTGGCCCTTTGCAGTGAAAAGTTTTGGCATCTCCACTTTAAAGCAATCCACACTCAATGTACTCTACAAGGACTGTAGACAAAGCATGAAATTATTCATCACTGACTCAAGTGACAACCCAGAACAGCTCTAGAAATAGCTTCCAGTATAGTGACTCAATGGGCAAACAGAGACATCTAGTGGCATCTTTTTATGCCTTTTTTTCAGATAATTAGGCTACTCAGAGCTAATATTATTATTACCATAGCAACTGAATCTATCCATGCTCCTCTATTTTTGGAACCCATACAACATAAGACAGGCCTACTTATCTTAATTTCCCTTTCATGCATCTTAAAGGGAATTTACATGAGTAAATCATATATATTTGTTAGCTCTATTGAATTATATGTTTATTAAAACATTGCCAGTAACACTGTAGTATTCTATGCAAATTAGCACATTTCCCATATTCACCACAATATGTATGTAGTTTACAAATGCCTATTATATTACTGTTTACAATCCACAACATCATGTTTTCATTTTGAGCTAAAATTGTTGAGAATTCCATAATTGCCAAATCTATTTTATAATAGCATTCAGCAGAGGGATTTTCGTCATGGTCCCTCTAAGCGGTTGTCAGTTATACTATGCATTTACATTTAATCATTTAGCAGACAATTTTATCTAACTTACAAATGAGGAGAGCAATAGAAGTAATCAAACCAACAATAGGAAACAATATGCAAGTGCTGTGAATAGTTTCAGTTAGTCTAGCACAGTACACATAGCGATATATATATAAATCCGAAAAAATAGGGCACAATGTACTGTATTAATTTAACCAACTGTGACTAGTTCCAGGTGTTTTAGCTAAATTTAGAATTTTTCATTTTTAGGGTTAACGGAAATGTCCGTTAAATTACTGGATAATGTCTGGGTAATAAGCTGCCACTACTTTTTCTGTTATTTTATGGATTTATTTTTTACATAACATAATGAGCACTGACAGGTGAAGTGAATAACACTGATTATCTCTTCATCACGGCACCTGTTAGTTGGTGGGATATATTAGGCAGCAAGTGAACATTTTGTCCTCAAAGTTGATGTGTTAGAAGCAGGAAAAATGTGCAAGCGTAAGGATTTGAGCGAGTTTGACAAGGGCCAAATTGTGATGCTAGACGACTGGGTCAGAGCATTTCCAAAACTGCAGCTCTTGTGGGGTGTTCCCGGTCTGCAGTGGTCAGTATCTATCAAAAGTGGTCCAAGGAAGGAGCAGTGGTGAACCGGCGACAGGGTCATGGGTGGCCAAGGCTTATTGATGCACGTGGGGAGCGAAGGCTGGCACATGTGGTTCGATCCAACAGACGAGCTCCTGTAGCTCAAATTGCTCAAGAAGTTAATGCTGGTTCTGATAGAAAGGTGTCAGAATACACAGTGCATCACAGTTTGTTGCGTATGGGGCTGCAAAGCTGCAGACCAGTCAAGGGTGCCCGTGCTGACCCCTGTCCACCGCTGAAAGCGCCAACAGTGAGCATCAGAACTGGACCACGGAGCAATGGAAGAAGGTGGCCTGCTCTGATGAATCACGTTTTCTTTTACATCACGTGGATGGCCGGGTGCGTCTCTTACCTGGGGAACACATGGCACCAGGATGAACTATGAGAAGAAGTCACGCCGGCGGAGGCAGTGTGATGCTTTGGGCAATGTTCTGCTGGGAAACCTTGAGTCGTGCCATCCATGTGGATGTTACTTTGACACAAACCACCTACCAAAGCATTGTTGCAGACCATGTACACCCTTTAAACGGTATTCCCTGGTGGCTGTGGCCTCTTTCAGCAGGATAATGCGCGCTGCCACAAAGCAAAAATGGTTTAGGAATGGTTTGAGGAGCACAACAACGAGTTTGAGGTGTTGACTTGGCCTCCAAATTCCCCAGATCTCAATCCAATCGAGCATCTGTGGGATGTGCTGAACAAACAAGTCCGAACCATGCAGGCTCCACCTCGCAACTTACAGGACTTAAAGGATCTGCTGCTAACATCTTGGTGTCAGATACCACAGCACACCTTCAGGGGTCTAGTGGAGTCCATGCCTCGACGGGTCAGGACTGTTTTGGCAGCAAAAGAGGGACCAACACAATATTAGGAAGGTGGTCATAATGTTATGCCTGATTCTGTGTGTGTGTGTGTGTGTGTATATATATATTATAGTAAATGTTACTATTAATGGGTCAAGTGTTAACAAAAAAATCTTCTTTCTTGAAAACGGCTAAAGACTCAGCAGCTCGGGTTGAGAGAGAAGATAGAGGGTAATGAACAGCATGTGATAGTGATTATTAGAGTAAACTCAATGAACTTTGAGACTGACAGTGGTCAGCAAGGTTTTAATGTTATTTATTAATATACAAAGTAAATAATGCAGAACCATTCAAGCTGGCTGAGTACAGCGTCTGTGTGGAGTGGCAGAATCAATTTTCTTTGTTTAGAAACACAGTATACAGACGCAGTTTTGTTTAAACTTTGAGTTGAGCAGAAATAAAACAAAATATTACATAATAATAAAAATAAATTTACTTGTAGGCCTGTATAAGCACTTTATACTGCATACACGTTATGCAAATAGGAAAGACTGGGACTTACACTTTTCCAGTGAAGATTTCTCAGGGTAGGTTTATTTGAAAAGTCAATATATTTCATATTTCAAAATCGAACCCTGTAGTAGGCCTATTGAAAAAATATTAAATGTTTCCGCTGTTATTACCAATGAAAAAAGCAAAATTCTTTGAACACGTTGACCTACATGTAGGAAATTCCTCTTATGCAGTACCTTTGAAACTAACGTAACGTAATGTAGGCTGTTAGTCTGATTCAATATTTTGTAAAGATCAAATGATTCTTAAAAATGTTTAGTTTGAAACATTTTGATTAGAGAAAGGAAAAAAAGAAACACCTGGGATTTGTTTTCATTTTAGAAATCCCCTTTCTATTCACCTTTATGTTCAGTTGATGTTCTGACCATTTTTGCATGGTCCATTTAATATCAGAGTTCCTCTCAATCCATCCACAAATATCAGATATCATTATTTGAATGATGCACTGTGCGTTTAAAGAAGCTCTAGACCCCGCCCACTACAGTAAGAGGCACGCCCTGCGCCATCATGTAGGAGGAGCCATGTGAGCAAGACCAGCCCCTTTCTAACAAAACACAACGCCGAGCGTCTTCTCAGTATCAAAGGCGATTATCAATAACATAGATCGGCTCCGGGGCTCAAAACGGAGAAAGGTAATTTTTCTTTTTATAATAATCCCTCAGTGTGATTAAAAATGCAGTGACTTTGTGAGCGAAAGCACATGGATCATACATTCGCGTCTTTAGCAGTGCTAACAATCACAGCATTATTATCGACGTTCCTCGAAGGTAAGTTAGTCAGGGACTGTCCTTATATTGAACCCTGAAATACACCGCATACATGTTAGTCATACATTAACCTCCATAGAATGAAATATAGGTCATCGCATGCTGTTGTGCGGCTCGCGCGTGCCAGTAGCCATGCACGCTGCTAGAAAATATGGTTCATGGTCATGTAAAATGAATGCCAAACTGCTTTTAAATGTGTTTTCACGTGGCACCCGGCTTCGTGCGTTGTCGTGAGTAGTGACGATTGTTTTACTGCGCAGATGACCTATAATCATAATATTATGTAGGCCATATAGGTGGATCCCCGTCTTTGTCTCGCGCCTGAGCAGCAGCAGAGCACGAGCGAGTCATTCCTGCAACTCTCAGCCAGCTGTTGGTTTGATTCCAGACACTGATTCCCAGGACTGGCCAACTGTTGTCCTTATGTGGCCAGAAATGACTCTCAAAGACCACAGTTTGAATCTTAATTCTTAAACTGCCCAAGTTTGTGTGTTTAGAGAGCTGCACTGACATGCACAGTGAATCTCGTGAGTCCTGACAAGAACATGCCCTAGTCCTTTTTCACCACTTCATCAAAATGAAAACAACAGTTATGTTTTGTTTAAGAAAATAAAGCTTTTTTTTTAACATTTTGACATTGTTTATGACTTGTAAGCACATTTATTACAAGTGTAATCCAAAAGCAGTCTCAAATTCATTAGTATACATCATTGTAGTATTTGTTGTTCTGCCTTTCATTTATTCTGATCTAGATTAAAGCATATCATCACAGTATTGGTTGTACTGTAATACAGTAAAATGACTGTGTTACAGTCATGAGAACCCAGTGAATGTGAATTGCAGTGTGAATTTTGATGGAAAAATATGCTATTTGTCATTAAAATGTTGCAATTGGCAAATATCTAAACATATGTCCAAAAATCAAAAGAATACTTTTAGGACCATTTCATTGCGTTGACATTTTCATGACAACTTGCTTAAAGGGTTAGTTCACCTAAAAATGAAAATTCTGTCATTAATTACTCATCCTCATGTCGTTCCACATCCGTAAGTCCTTCGTTCATCTTTAGAACACAAATTAAGATATTTTTGATAAAATCCAATGGCTCAGTGAGGCCTGCATTGACAGCAAGATAATTAACACTTTCAGATGCCCAGAAAGCTACTAAAGACGTATTTAAAACAGTTCATGTGACTACAGTGGTTCAACCCTTAATGTTATGAAGCGACGAGAATACTTTTTGTGCAGTAAAAAAAATAAAATAACGACTTTATTCAACAATATCTACACGAAGCTTTTTGAATCTTTTGTTTCGAATCAGTTGTTCGGAGCGTGTATCAAACTGCCAAAGTCACATGAACCATTGAAGTTTCGAAACACTTATGATGTAACGAAGCTTCGTTTACTGAAATCACGTGACTTTGGCACTTTCTTTGCATTGAGTCTCATTTAAATTAAGAGTTTATCCATACTGTTGTTGTATTGACTTTAGTTTAAATATCTAAATAGATGGAAGTTTTGAAGCCATTTACTGTAAAGAAAAAAATACTTGAGAGTTTGGTAATGCAATGAGAATTTTTGGGAAAATCCTGAAAATACTAGCACAATGCAAAAATTGCTAATGGTCCTAAAAGGAGTTTTTTTTTTTGTTTCTTTTGATTTCTGGATTGATTGTAATTGTTGGTTATTCTTTTAGTAACTCAATTCATTCTTTGTAAATGCAAAATATGCCTCACCTTACATATTGAAGCTGAAATTGGTTTTGAAATCAGTTTTGCATATACAATGACAATGCAGAATGATTATTATGTCCTAGAACTCCTACCATTTGGAGAGATTTGCACAAACAAGGGCATTGCCAGACATTTGCATTGGGATGGGACAGTGGGTTACGTGGTGAATCATTGTGCAGCAGTGCAGTGTAATACTTCTAAAGGTCCAAAAGCCATATTTTTTATTTTTTGCAAGCACTCATTCCTGGCTTGCAGACTATCAGCAAACTGTGTAATCACTGCTGAGCTGTCCTTTTCTAAATGAAGTGGCGTTTTTCTGTGCATTGGCTTATGTTAAGATCAGTTTGCCTAGCTGTGCCTCCTTTTGCAATCCTCCCTAAATCCATTATTGCAGTTGAGTAGGTTTTTGATAATCTTTTTTGGGGGGCATTTAATTTTTATGATTTATAGTTGGGGTAATACCAATAGAGTGTTGCTGTTTGATTATTGGATGCTTACGTGACCGCTTCTATTCTCGGTAGTTTATGAGGAGGTCTTTACCACTCTGATTAATTCTGATGTATTCAGATTGGATGAACTGTAAGCTGGATGCCAAAAAAGGTCTTAAAACAAATTTTGTTCCTTTACTCTCTCTCCCTGTAACTCTTCCACATGCCCTGTTTTTCCTCTTTCTCCTCCTCCTCTGCTCTCTTTGCTCCTCTTATGTATCTTTCTGCATCTTTGCAGAACATGGACCAGGAGGGAATCGCATGAGATGGAATGTATTTGATGTGCTGCATCACTGTTGAAGGTGAGTGAGACTGTCAGCTTTTTGAAATCTAGATCAGCCTGCATTCAGATCCCTATGTAATTGAAGCACACTGTGAACATTCTAGTGTTGCCTAATTATAGTGATTTAACCTACTTTTCAGCTTGTTTTGCCAGTTTGTTGTTTTTTGTATCGTTCTGGTATTTCTGGCATGGTGAAATCTTGCTTCTGGCGAGGGTTTTGTTGGAAGCGCTTCTTGTTTAACATTGTGCTTGTGTGGTTATCATAAAAACAGGAATGCGTTGTATGACTTGGCATTAAAGGAATGGTTCACTGGCTGTCAACTTCTGAAGTCAAATCGTAGCTTTTTGCATGAAGCACAGACTAGAATATAAAGGGAAAGTTTAGCCAAAAATAAACTCTTTACTCACCCTCATGTTATTCCAATCCAGTATGACTTTCTTTCTTTTGTAGAACATCGTAGAACATATTTTGGGAAATGTCTTACCAACATTCTTCAAAATATCAGCTTTTGTGCTCCACAGAAGAAAGTCATACAGGTTTGGAACAAACGAATAAATGACCAGTCATGGCAGGTTTGACATTCTGTGTCAAACGTTGGTTTGTTTCTCATGCAAAGCTGTTGTATTTTATGATACTATTATGGTGTTTTTGGTTCTTTTTGGAGCTTGACAGCATTATTTTTGGGTAAACCATTCCTTAATCTCTTTCCTGTAAATTAGTGTTTCATTTAAAATATCTCAAAGAACTGCTCTCTATATCTGCCTGAAGTATTTCGTATTTCTGTTGAAGTAGTCATCGGTTTTATTCACTCTATGCCTATGGGACATTTGAGGCTATAATCATGAAAATGCATAGTCATTATTTCATAGTCATTTCATCCCCTTGGAATTATAAGGTTCTATTTGCATTCTGAGCAGTTTTGAGAGATTGAGCTTCAAAGATTTTGCATTCCATATAGCAAAAATGGGGAACAAGTTTCTTTCATACATGAAAATGACAGAGACCCTAAATGTATTCTTTACTGTACAATATCAAAATCCTCTCAAATCTGTAAATGGGGATTTTTGGAATGGGTCAAATGCAGATAGAACCTTCTAATTCTAAAAAAAAATCACTTTTCGCTTGGAATTATTAGGTTCTATCTTGCAAAACATTAATCGAAGCAAGAATTTTCAAGAAACTTTACTTAAACTTTACAGTTTACTTATTTGTTTTAAAACATAAAATTTGATCTGTAACAATGTGTTGACATGCATGAGAAAGTTAAATTTAATGCTTTCAATGACATTTATTTGATATTTTAGAATGAATTTTTTTTTCTTGTTCAAGTTAAGCATAAAAGGCAGTGCTAAATATTTTGTCGAGTGCGGATATTAAATTTAGGTAAGAATATGGTGGGTAATTTAACACATTATTGCAGGAACCATTTAATTGTTGACTATTTGACCTTAAGGCTTAATATTGTAAAATTTAAGACATTTTAAGACAAAAAAAAAACTGCAGGAAAACAGACAATGCTTCTGCAAAGTTTAATAAACATTGAAAATGTTTCACTGACTATATATAATTATTTAAGTATTATGTATGTGAATATTTCACATTTAAAATATTTAAATTATTTACACTACAACAACAACTCAGTTTTTACCAACAATGTAAAACTTTACATTTCATCTTACTTAATGTAGTTTATACACTTTAATCCAGTATGCCATAGCGTAGAGCTTTATAGCTACATACAGCTCAATACAAGTACACAGGATGGATCAAGGTTAAAACATAACCTAATACATACATAACATTCCCTCGTATGACAATGACGTGACTGGAATAAAGCAAATAGACTACAAAACCCGAACCTATCCTCTTAATAGTGCTGCTGGCTAGCGTGGTGTCTAACTGAAAATAACTCATCAATAGCTACAGCAAAACAAAAAAAGACTGAAATTCCCTGGAATTTGGGCTGCTGTCATTGATAAGATCATAAATAAAATAGTCGATTATGAGGTTTCTAATAAACATTGCGTTGCGTGTAATTGTTTAGTCTTCATTGATTTAGCGTTTCATCTGTCATGGAGCAGTCCGGTGACATGACAAAGTGTGTGCATTCAAAGTGCTGATTGGCTCAGAGATAGAACCTTATAGAACCAAGTTAGAGTTCGACTTTGTTGATAGAACCTTTTTGTTTTCTAAAAAAAAGTCCCAAAATGTACCCAACTTAAAAAAAAAAAGAGACATCACATAATGTAAATAAGTTGTCACAGAATAAGAATGTGAATAACTCAATTTTGACAATGTCAGATAGAACCTTATAATTCCAAGGGGACGATTTGTTTTATCCCCAGATGGTCTTGTATGAATCAACAATTATCTAACAAGTTGTTTTTTTGCAGCTGTGTAAGTAGACAATAGACTTGTACCAGGATGGAGGCCTCCATCATACTGCCTGTGCTGAAGAAGAAGCTGGCTTTTCTGTCAGGTAAAGACTAGTAACATTATATTAAGATTTATAAAATGGTTAGTTCCTGTCCTTGATTCTGATGGGTCAATAGCTGTGTTTTATTCACGATAAAACACGACTATGACCGCTTCACCCAACGGTTCTGTATATCACTACACAACACCCTTAGCAACCACTCTTAGCAACATAAACTGTTTGTTCTCATTGATATTGTTCATTGAAGCTTACTGTATTATGTAGAAGAGTGTTGTGAGAAAGAGATCGAGTGAGCGAGTTTATTACCTGCATTCAGATTTAGCATTTTCCTTCAGGTCAGGCCTGTGTTCATAATAAAAAACCTGTTTAAATGTCCGATGTATTATCTTGTCCTTTTAACAATTAAGGGGTTTCCCGTGACTGAAGGCGCTAATCAAAGCATTTGTCAGTTGCGTCTTGTTCCGTGTTCACAACAATTCAGTCTTTTCAATGTAAAAATCTTCGCTACTGACTGACACACTCATAAAGACGGTCTTTGCCGCCATCTAATGGTGTAATAATGTAACTTCTGTTGCTGTTCACGGTCAGGGACTATTTCTTCCGGCGGAAGGAAGGCTTTTAGTGAAAGTTTACTTCATGAAAGTTGCAACATATTTTTGGCTTTAATATTTGTATTGTGTGGTAACCGTTTTATAAAAGCAAGGTACTCGAGGCTAGTGCTGTATCGTGAATAAGTCACGGCTGAAGGGGTTGCAGGCTAACAATGTCCTTCAGCCGTGACTTATTCACAATACAGCACAGCCTCTCGTACTTTATTGCTTTTTTTAAATATTTGAATTAATTGAATGAAAAACAAGTTATCAAATATTTTAGAGTAGCTTGGCCAAAAATAAGTTGAGTATTTAAATATTACAGCAATGCATTTGCTGCAGGCTTCTCTCCTCTTTACTCTAGGATGTGATGTGAATACTTTATTCGTGCTTCATGATTAGATGTGACTATAGCACTGAGCCACAAATAAGCTGCTATCCAATAAAACGGACAGTGCTAAGTGATTATTTGAAACCCTTCACTTGCTTTCTTGTTTGCTTTGATGGATGTGAAAGATTGTGTCTCAGGCAGCATCATCTTCATCTCAATATAATGTAGTCAGAGATCATTATATGATCTGTTATTACTTTCTGCTTCAACTCAGTGAACCTGAACACTGTATTGTAGAATGATATATTAGGTTTTTGCTTTTCAAATTTTCTTTAGTGAGTGTTTGCACAAGGCATTTTGTTGAGGCAAATAATTGGTATTTTTATTTTATTAGTTATTTACTACTACTTGAGGCAAGCTGGGCTCATCTCCTGCTTCTGACACTTTCATGTTAACAAGAACATTGGCAAAATGGGGTCATACACTGAGGTGTTCTCTGATGAATTGATATTTCTATCATTTTGTAGAAATGCACTGTGCCTCAACATTATTTTATATCAAGGTCTTTGCACAAAAATTGGATAATGAAAGCTTCTAGGAAAGGAATTACTGAAACATTTGATGCCTGGCCTTGAAACTGCACATGTTCCCATGCAGTAGTCTGTGAATTAATTACAGTTTGCGATGTCACAAGGCTCTACTCCTCCAAAAGGCTTTTTGTATAACCTCAGTACTGTTTTATTTTTTTTATTTTTTTTAAATGTCTTTTACTTGAAGCCTCACACTCTTACACTGTTTTTCCATTCCTACATCATATTTCACTCTGTGCGGCCGGATTTTCTGCATATTTCCTGACTCGGCCCGTTTGGTTTTCCAGGAGGCAAGGACAGGCGCAGTGGTTTGATTCTGACCATCCCACTATGTACCGAACAGACCAGCATGGAGGAGCTCAGCGCCACTCTGGATTACCTACTGAGTATTCCTAGGTAAAAACACAGCTTTGGAAATCTCTCTTAAAGTTAATGCATCACTGTTACAGTATTCACACATGGAATAGAAAGTGGCCATAATTCATGGTCAGACTGTGGTTAGAAGCTGAAAAATACTTTTATTGATTTCTCCAGACCTTTGAAGGTCTTTTAGGCTCCAAGGCTCTGGAAAGATTTTGCTGTATGTTTCTGTTAGTTTGTCCATTTTTATATTTGTGTTGGCTGTTACAGTATAAAGGTTTAACAATAATTATTAAACAGATAGATATGATTCTGATTGGATGAGCCAAGTTCAAAACCGCTAGATAACAATGTACAATTTGTAACCATGCATTGTTGCTGAACAGTTGCAAAGTATGTTACTTGGCAGAATAATTTGTATTCCAATCCATTATTAGGATTGATTATTTATTGAACATTGGTGTCTTATCACATTGCTCTTGCCGTAGTTTGATAAAATGAGATCAGATTGCTTTGTCGCTGCAAATTGTGAATGCCTCTATACATTAAATATTTTTGTTTTAACTAGGGATGCACCAATATTAATATTCATTCTGGGGCTGTTAAATTTACAATTAAATGTAGACATCAAAGCATTATAATGTACAGTATAAAAGATGGGTAATTTTGAGATTTGCTAAAAATGATTAATTTAAAGGCACAATATGTATATTTTTGCCGCTAGAGGTCGCCTATTCAAAACAAAGGTGTAGCTTGATGACGGCGAGTTTGAGTGCGGAATCATGGGAGATGTCATCTTCACCTAACAGCCAGGGGAAAAGAATCTGACGGGACTCGGGTGGAAATCATGTTCATGGATGAGATTATTAACGTTACTGTAGTATGAAGCAGAGCAGGGCGGGTGCTGTGGGAGCTAAACGAGGCCGCTGGAGCGATTGCTAATGAGAGACGAGTGCGACACAAGGCTTGAGAGCAGCGGAACTTTTATTATGCCACAGTCGCCGCTTCTGCTTCATTTGGTCAAGCATATGTGGGGTAATGCAGCACTGTTTATCATATTAGATACATTTGAGTGTGTTGAAAATGTTATAACGTGTGTTCGCTCGGCGGCTGCTATGAGACACTTGTTGCACACTGCAGTAAGCTAGATCAATATTAGAATATCATATTAATATAATCAAGAAAACGAGATTCAAACAATAAGACTAAACATGTTGAGCTATATAACAATGATTAGTTTTCTGTCTATAAATGTATCCAAACAGTTGTTCCCTTTTTCTAATAAAACATATATTAGACAAGGGAACAGAAATATATTAAAGCGTTTGGTGTTTGGAAACACCAAAATTTTAAAACCGGAAATCGAGGGTAACGCAGGTATGATGTCATTGATAGGCAACGCACGGACACAGTCCGTGTCCTGGTTAAAATTGCTTATTTTTCTTGATTTAAACATTGTTGGAAATATCTGTACACAAGTCAACAAAATATATAACACTGTTCTAGTGGGTTTTGGATATTTTAATCCAATCTTACATATTGTGCCTTTAACAGTGTAATTAGTGTTTTTAAAGATGTAATGTAAGTGAGCATTAGATAAGAACACTCATTTGCCATGGTAAAAATCAAGATCTTCCAATAAAACCAGTCTTTTGTGGTTTATTGCTTTAATCTGAGTCTATATGAAAGAGATAATCATACCCTGAGCTGCTGCGGTCAATTGAGTTTTGACTAATGTTAAAGTCGGCCAGTCGAGCCTCAGATGACCACTGGCAGTAGGACCATCACTTGTTCTGTAGTCTCTTTTATTTTTCAACGCTTTCATAGTGACCTTCTCCAAATTACTTTTCTGCTGACATTTTTAGAGGCTTTTTATAGGGTGAATTGGCTGTTCTTTTATCCCCAAAGAATGAAATGGCTTTTTACAAACCAAAATAGTAACTGTATTATTGAATACATGTTTCTTGGAATCTGTGAGTCATTGTAGCTCACACAAACATTTGCAGCTCATTTTAAAATGCCACCACAGAACAAACAATTTAGTATGTTTAACGACACCACCACAGAGGAGTCATTGTAATTGATTCATTGTATCCAACTGTACTGACAACATGTATTGGCCTATCATTTGTGTTATGCAACCAAATAAATGTCATGTTTTTCTGTTATTTCTGCAGCGAGAAGTGCAAAGCTCGAGGTTTCACCGTCATCGTTGATGGCAGGAAGTCTCAGTGGAATATAGTGAAGACTGTTGTTCTGATGTTGCAGGTAGGATAAGAGACTTTTGTTTTATTTGCCCACTTTTGGATTTTGTTCAGTTTGGCAGAAAGCAATGAAAGAAACATTATGTGAAACACATGTCTGCTCTTGTTTCTTTGACATCTGGTGCTTGCTTTTTCACTAATGAACCCATTAACATTTGTGGTGATTATTTAATGAGCGCTTAATTCCCCTCTAATACAGCTCATTTCTTAAGGAATACCTGTAAATAATGAGATTTCAGTGCTGTTATCAGAAGCCCATGCTGCTTATGTGTTGGCAGACTTCCCTGGTTTTGTAGAGCGTGTTGTTGGAAATCATTCACTTTGAGTTTTGTTGAACTGAATGGATGCTTGTTATTTTCCCCTCATAATAGCGGCACTGAATTGCTGCTGTAAGCTCAACTCAGGCTGCTATAGTTATTTTTCTTTTGCATTACGACTTATTCTTCGTTACATTAAAGTCCATTCACTCTGTGGCCATCTTGACAATCTCTGGACAGCTATCTTCTAGGCAATAACAATAAAATTTGACACAAGTGGCATCATAAATTGTGCTAAAACATTTTTCAGGCTGTACTAGCTAAGACATGTGTTTTGAAGGAAAAACAGGTGGTTGGCTCTTTTTCTTTGGATGTCCTTGTATTGAGTATTGCAACTTCTCCACATAATTTTTCTCTGAGTAGTCTCCTTTATACTGAATCTAAGTCAGAATTTCTAACCCCTAAGATTACAAGATTCTAATAGAATGTCACTTAAAGCTAAACTTACAACTTTGGCATTTGTTTTGAGAAATTAGGTGTATGATGTTGCACAAAACGTGGTCACACCAAAAAAGAAAAAGAAAAATTTAGCTGTGCCGTCACACGAATAATGCATTTTCAAATATATTAGAATAGAAAACAATTTATTTTAAATTGTAATAATATTTCACAATATTACTAGTTTTACTCTATTTAAATACATCCTTGGTGAGCAAAAGAGACTTTTTTCAAAAACATAAAAAAAGTTACCAAACCCCAAACTTTTGAACGGTAGTGTTTTACAGATCAGTTATTAGAAGGCCCCTATTGACATTTTTGCCCTTGCAATTTTGTTTCCTTATAAATACACTGTCTTCTGCGCTCCAGGCAATGACATGCCTTCGTGTTTGCAAGTAGGAGATTGAGTAAAACTAGATTTCCTGAAGGAAATAGCAGCCTAAAGGCAGCATAAAAATAGTGTTAGCTTCAGGCTTGACATGAATGGTTTTGTTGCATTCCTTATTTGTAAGTCGCTTTTGTATTTGTTGCAGATATTTTTGAAGAACAACAATGTTTGATAAAAATCAATACCCTATTACATCGGACTTTGAATGGAACACAACATGTGGATTGTTATTATAAATTGCAATATTGTTTTGTCAAAGAAAGCTCTTGAGGTATACAACATATTAATTAGCGAAGCCTCACCCTGTTCTTTGCTTGACGTGTCCTCTGGATGACCTGCAGTTTTTAGTTAAGAGGGAGTGCTTTGTAAATTTGCGGTGTGCAGATAACTTAATTTCAGCAGCTTTAAAGATAGGATTTAAAAATAGTATCAAGTACTTTTATCTCTCAGCCTTTTCTCTATTTGAGCACTTTAGGAGGTATGACAGGAGTTTATTCTGAAATCAAACTGTCCTTCAGACCAGTTGGTACAATAACATTGATCAGCCGATTTTAAATGGTTGATTTGGAGATTAAGTAAACCGAAAGATTTATGTTACCCCTGTCCCCTTTATATCTATATAAAATTCCATCCATCACTATTCATCAATAAAAAGAGTGATCTTCTTTGTAAATGTAAGTGGTGTGTGTAGCTAAGCTATCATGTTTTTGGAGCTGGATTGTGAACTTGGATGTTTTTCCTCCAGAATGTGATCCCAGCTGAGGTCTCTCTTGTGTGTGTGGTGAAACCTGACGAATTCTGGGATAAAAAAGTGACCCATTTCTGCTTCTGGAAGGAGAAGGACAGGCTTGGCTTTGAGGTAAGTGTACTAGAGAGCTTTTGTTTTAGTGGACAAAGAGCGAAATTTTGACACGTTTGACATTAGGGATGGGCACGAGTACACAAGTACTTGGAAGTGACTGCAGTAATCAAACATGAGCATTTGTGTTTTTTGTTTTGTAATTGGTTGCAGTGGCATATTGGGTGTGATCTTGTGATCTGATTGGTTAAAGTTAGGACTGCAAATGTACGGACACTGTTGAGTCAGTTTTATTTGTATATTGACTTACACAATACTGTTCAAAGCAGCTTGACAGGAAATGGTTCCTTTAAAAAAAGGACTACTTTGGTGTGTGTGACATAGGTTAGTTGTCATAACGAGTGAGAAAGGTTGAAATGGAGCACGCTAAATCTTGAAGCTCCGGGGAATTACGCGTTTTAAAAAGTAGGGTCATGCAGTGATGTGCTGCTAGTCAGCTTGAGATTCTTTCCATCTGAGATGATTATCCCCCAGTTTCACAGACAAGGCCTAAGCTAGTATTAGACTAAAATGCATGTTTGAGCTGTTTTAACTGAAAGCAACTTGTACTGACATATCTTAAAATATGTCAGTGCCATTGTTTTGTCTCAAGATGCACACCAGTGATGTTTTTTTTCTAGGGTACGTTTATAAAAGATACTTAAATGCCCTATTTGAATTAAGGCTTAAAGGTGCTACAGAGGATGTTTTGTTTTATACATTTTTGCAATATTACTTGAAACTGTCTTTACTAACTGATAAAAGACTATTAGGTGCACTGAAAGGAATATTATTAATATACATCATCTGTGCACGGGGTAGGGCCTTAAAAACATCAGCCAATCGTTTACGCGATCATCACGTAAACGATTGGCCCTCTGGCTTGTCAATCACTGCCATGACGTTCCTTGTGAGAGACGTGCACGGCTGCGCGCTCCAGTAACTTTCCACACTCCACAGGCGCCGCATGCAATGTTTTTGTCAGGAGACAGGAGTAACAACTGCAGATTATGAGTTACCTGCGGTGAGTCCGACATAATGAATCCACTTAGTGTGTGCGCGGCTTTATTAAGTCGTGCACACACTTAACGATTGTAAGGCCGATTATGAATGTAAATTGATACTTCTGACTGATCGCGCTCAAACGCGTCCAGTCAGAGCCAGTTGCGTTCAGTCTGCGATTACAGTCGGTGTTCAAATTCCATGTGAAAGTATATAAATCTGCTTCAGGAGCAGGAAACAATCGCTGTATGTTGAGCATAGTCTTAGGATGTTTTAGCTAGTCGTTAAATGTGTGCCCGGCTTAATAACACAGCGAATGCCGGTGGTAAACACTCGTGTTCCAATACTCCTGCACGAGTTTTGGGAGGCGTTCACTCGAAATGGAGGGGGGTTGTTCTTACGCATGCGCTCATTTCAAAAACTCAGTCGACGAAAAGATCTTCTGTACCACCTTTTAATCCTGGCTTAGTCTAAGCCCTGTTTGTGAAACTGGGCCATTATTTCTTAAGCCTAGTAGTAAATGTGTTACGAGCAGTAGTATAAACATTCATTTGCACAGTCACTCAGAGTCAAAGCACAACCAAAACAATGTTCTTCAGCAAAATGTATGCAGTTTTGTTTTGTTGTAATGTACCTTTTTAAAGAGTCATGAAACCCTAAATTTTTTTGTTTGTTTGTTTTGAGATGTTAAACGATATGTACAGGTTTCACATCAGTGAAAAGAACAGTAACACTCATTGTGTTTATTATTAAGGGAAAAGTGGTTATTTTTTTGTTTTTCTGAGCCATTTCGTTCTTCTGGTTTAAAAAAGCAAAGTTGAACCAACATCACAAAGTGAGGTATATGCATTAATTCGGAGTGGTGATGGCTGCCGTGACTGAAGAGTATGTGTGTGTCTACATCATCAGTTTCTGAGCTTTTCTCTGCATTATTTATAACAATGAACTCTTTTAATCCAATCACTGCATGGTATTATGCATGAGATCTCATTACAGCGGAGAATTCAAACATCACAAAAGACCGTTTCAGTGCTGTTCGTTCACCTCTGCCTCTTCAACTTTGTGTTCTGACACGTGTTATAAGTGTGTGTTTCCACAGTACAGTAGCACAAAAGTGTTGTTTGCATGTTCCCCATGATGCAGTCAGAGATGGAGTTTGACTACCAACAAATGGAAAATATGACTAACAATATTTAATATGTAACAACACAGCACGCATGAGAGTGGTTTCTGTGCAGAGCGCTGTGATGAGTTTAACAATGCTCGCAACGTGGATCATAGTTCATATCCAGCATGTTTCAAGTATTTATGGACATATTACATATACTCTCCTGCTCCAAACATGAACCAGCACCATGTATGCGCACATCTTTCATCACGTCTTCTTCAAATGAAATATATATGTGCAAATAAGGACAGTGATCATGAACATGATGACACATTATTCTGATACACAGAAGACGATGATGTAGACTGAAAATTCTTCAATGTTTTTTTTTTTTTAAACTGATTTAGTCAACAGCTTTTATTGTGGTCAACCTAAATGGACTGTTTAGAAAGGTTCCACTGCAAGTGTTTTTCATACATCAGACCACGGCCTCATCATTTTACTCTTGATATAGCTGCACATAATACAATCACACACAACAGTGTATTTAATTAGGGACACCCGAGGGATCTCATGCGTGTAAGTAGGTAATTTCCCGCATTTGCTGTGAATAATGAAACCCCATGTACAGAAGTTGTGCATCCATTTACAATGGAGGCTTCACTGTAAGACAGTGCTTTTGTTACTGACACTAATGCAATGGCTTCATTTGTCAGGGCTGTGCTATGAGTAAAAATAAGGTTTTCAGGGCTGTTTTAGTGATTTAAAGGACACCTGGGCTTAATCATTCTGGGAAACTGGCATGAAGTTCTTTCTTTGCTTTGAATGTTTTTACTTGGCCAATGATATTTAAACTTCACTTAAAGCAGGGTTGTATGCTCGCATTTCTTTTTAGGAGCACGAGCACAGTCAAATTAGGTGTACGAAAAACAATAGCTTTTCTGGGCTTCGTCCATTGTTGGTTGTTGGAGGGGCTGAGAAGGGTCCGCTGTCATTATACAGTACAAGAGCGGCCTCTAGAGGCGAAATACAAACTTTCACTGATGCCTCACGGTGTTTGTTTTGACACGTGAGGCCGCACGCTGCACAGAGCGGGACACTTCAGATGCAGATTTAAAACATAGACAACGAAATGGTATGTGTACACTATAGTACATGTTTTCATATTATAAAGTAATTAATTTGTTGACTAGATGCTGCATTAGAACAGCAGTATTTTTACCAACAAAGCAGCTAACGTTAGTACCTCAAGTGCTTAAAACAATGTGACAAGTACACAAGAGTCCGACCAAATGTGTAATATCATGATTGTTACCATCTATTTGCATTTGATTTATATAGCTGGTCACTTATATGCAAAGTTCAGCACTATTTTACTTTGAGTGTCATGGTTCTTTTCATTCAGTATTCAATTTAAAAACTATCGATTGATTAATTGGTTATCAGCCAGTGGGCGTTGACGCATGATGGAGGGTGTGTCTGAAGCTTGATGCTTCAGACACACCCAATCATATTACTTCCAGCTTACTTACATGTCATGCTATGCTATGCTAGCTGTCATTCAATGATAAATGGAGTACACAGCCTCTGCCACCTCCTTCTAGTCTTGGTCCCTCCGGTATGAGTCCCGGTACGTGTAGAAAGACTGATCGTAAAGAACCGGGCGATAATCCCGTGTTGCATGACCGCAATTGGCTAGCGTCTGCGCTAAGGTATTTTCATAAGGCGTTATGATTGGCTGACGCCTGTGTAGACACTTGAAAAGTAGAAAATTTTTCAACTTCGGCCACAAGCAACTCCTGCGACGTGACACAACGGAACCCACAATTCACCTGTTCAAAGTAACGCCAACGCCCCATGTGAATGCACCGTAAGTGTTTAAATCGCTATACAAGAGAATATTTCATATGGGTTGGTCTGGATCCGTCACTTTCATGAATCTCTCCATTTCATCATCTCTACTGTAATATCACACATTAGAGCAGATTGCAGTGTTTCCTTGTAATTGGGCCATGAAGAAAATGGGTGAAATTGGCAGGTGGTTGTGTTTGCATTGAAAGGGCAGCCCTCTGGCATTCACTTTAGGAGCAGGAAATGGGGCTATATGTGAATTTAACCGTAACATGATCATGCAGATGTGCACTACAGTATGCAGCCATGCTGTATGTGTGCTGATGAAGCCTGGCCTCGAACCGCATGCTCATTTGTCTGGCTGTCTTGCTTCATGGCCTCTCTGGGCATTAACCAATAACGCCATGTTGCCTGGCAACCATCACATGGATCCAGCCAAGAGCCGAATGACGTGTTTAGAAGGACAGTCAAACCACTGTCTCCTAAATAGAAACCTCTGTATGTGTATGTTTGATGGGGTCATTGTGTTGTTTGTCCTGTGATCTGGGCCAGCAGGCCCCTCTAGCTGCCTACAACTACCAGATGGCACAGTTTTGGCTGAATGGAGGTCAGTGTATCAGCATTAGGAAGTGTGGAGGCTTGAACACGGAGACCAGTGAAAACAGTCATTACCATACTCTTGACCTACTTGAAGATCCATACTTGAATGGGGGTTTTGTATCTGCTGCCGATCGCTGAGGTGCACGAGGACCGTGCGCTCTGCATTAATCATTCTGCCTAAGAACCTCTTCATCACAGATGCTTGGCCAGGCATAAGTGAGCATATGGGAAGGAAAAGACCCGGAGGCCTTATTAAATAAGTGGATCCTCTTTCACTGCCACTTAGGGTGCATAGGACCGTCTGTTACAGGACTGCACATTTTTATGCTTATTATTGCTGATTTTTCTTTCCTTTATGGACTTCAAGTGAATGTACAAAAGATGCTGATGATGAGATAAGCTTTACTTCAGATAAAAGTTAATAATAAATATAATGATAATAAAGAGATCTATAGTAATACCTAGAATAAGCTATCTCTTAGCATTTCATTTATATTTTCATACATATATTTATGTTGCTTGCATAAAAGAGCATGAACCATGCTAACCAGCAAAATCTTGACCAATTGAGTGATTTATTCGAGCATGCAGCCGTTCGTCTTTGCGTCATTACATCACGTCTGTTTACATGAAGAAGGAGTCCCAGCTAGTAGCTATATGGCATGTGAGGATCCTGCAGGTGACGGATCATTTATAGCCTTTTCTCACAGCAGCTGCAATAATTAAACTTATCATTTTGATGGTGGATTGCAATCCAGAAAGGTCCAAATGACAATCATCAGTGACAACTGGAGATTCACCCGTAGTCAAAAGCAAAAGACTTCGGACTGCGGAGTGGCTACAGAAATTGAAATCTACAGGTAACGCTAATACACTCTAAATTCACAGTCAGGCAATGCAGATGTTAACATTAACAATTTTTAGAACAAAGTATAACAATAATAATAATTTGCATCGTTTGACATGATCCGAGCTAACCAGTCGTTAGATTTAATCACCATTGGCAGCACAATTTATTATGCTTTTTTTTTCTCAGTTGATCAGAACAAAAGTGGCAGATTTGTTACTTACTTGTTCAGATGACATTTTCCAGTTAAAATTCTTATTTCGGTCATACTTCCAAGACTACAATATGTGATTCTGAAGTACATTATCCACACCGATGTGGTGACTGACAGCAAACATTAGATTCATCCGTGCTGAGTCGTGGTGCCGATGCACAACCCACGTAAAGATAATTCTGCAAATAACTGCAATTGCAGGTTTCAAACAGAGGTGGTGACAAAGAGGCATGTTATACAAATGTAAATATAAGTAAAACTTTTTACTTTTTTGGGATGATTTGTTCAAAGTCATTTTAAATCCAGCTTTTTTTTTTGTTTTTTGTCCATTTTTATTCAGTAGTTTGCAAATGTTCTGTTCCGTGCACCGGAAGCAATGCATGTGTAACTGAGCGCAGCATTTAAAAAATATATATATATTTTGTTTAAATGCTTGCAATGTAACCAGAATGCAAGCTGCTTTGAGGGGACCATATTGATCAGAGAGCTTTAGCAGACGCTGTGTTTATTCTCCTCCAGCTAACCTTGCAGATGTGAGGGCACAGCTGGCACACATCCAAGCTGTTGCATTCCTGCTTCAGCACCAGGCCTGTATTCAGGGTCACTGGAGGATTCAAAGAGCACACATTACTTTGATTAAATGGATTTCACATTAAAAGTTTGGTGAGCAGATGGTTTTTAAGAGTTGTTCACCCTAAAATTAAAATTCTGTCATTTATTTACCTGCATGTCATTCCAAACGTGTATGTTTTTGATTGTAGTGTCCATCACAGTTTATAGTGACCACAGATGTCAAGCCGAAAAGGCTTGCTTTGTGTGATGGCAGATCATTATTCACAGAATTTCCTCCCTGCTGTAGCTCTTAATATCATTCTCCACACTATGTCCAGTTACTATGTATGCGAGAATCAATCATGTCAATGAGAACATGAGAACAGAAACATGAATGAGATTTGAGAGCTGTAGTGTAGGGGAAGATTATTAGTGAATAGCTTAAATTTCAGATGTGTTTTTTTTTTTTTTTTTTNTTTTTTTTTTTTTTTTTAAATCCAGATTTTATCCAGATGGGTTTTCGAAAGTCTGAACAGCAAAAAACACATGAATTCTGATTCAAACATCTGATTCAAGCCTCATATGGAGGTGGTTTGAAATGCGATTCCAACCTCCATTTTTCCTGCATCCATTTTGAAAACCTCATCACATACGTACATGCGTACGCCTACATTGTTACCAAAGCAACCCATTGAAATAGGTTGGGTATGTCTGGACACACAAATCTTATTTGATCACTTGTTATTAATAGTACAGACAGTCTGCCTGGAAAGATCTGATTTGAGAAGAAATCCATTTTGCCTGCAGTCTGAACATAACCAAATAGAAATAATATTGACTGTTGTTCAGGGTCCTTCTCTGGCTCTTTCTTTTCTTTTCTCTTTTTTTTGTTTCATGGAATAAAAACCGCATGCATATTTGGAATGACATGAGATGTGACAGCGTTTTTATTTTGAGTCAACTTTTCCTTTCAGGGCTTCTGAGGAAGGTGTAGGGTTTGTTCTTTAGTTTTCTGTCTTTTTGTTTCTCTGCATGCCTTCCATCTCTGAATTTGCAATGATATCATGACAGAAGGAGATAAGACACAATCCAGTTCAAAAGCTTTTATGCTCAAACTGCATTTTACTATCTGCCACAGAAACGGCCCAAAACAAGGCTTTTTAGATACGAGAACATCCGTTAGAGAGAGTTTGTGAAACTGACATGAAACAAACCTCGTTGTGGCTCATCTTTTAGGCTTTTTTCCCTCCTCAAATTGTCCCAGGCAGACAGCCACGCAGTGGAGGCAAACGCCTCTGACATCCTGTGAGTAATGTACCCTAGATATTATGAATCCAAAATATTTTTCCTCATCTCCTCTCTGGTGACACTGGCTGGAACTCTGTTTGCAGCGAGGCCTTGTCCCTCTGTCCTGTGTGTTGACTCAGCTGAACATATTTGTAAAGACAGCTGTGCTGTCTCTCTTCCTGTCCACACAGCAAAGAGCAACGAGGAGGGGTCTCCTCATTTTTGAGACGGCATACTTCTGAAAGCACAGACATAGCAATGATAAACATTTACATATAAAGTATACTATAAATCAATGTGTGTGTGTGTGTGTGTGTGTGTGTGTGTGTAATGTCACAGAGTAGTTTGTACGCTGCTTGGCAGCTGTAAACAGGTGTGTTTGCATTAACGACCAGCCGATTGTACATATATTACACTTATTACTTGGCTACATAACAATGAAGTGAATAAATAGACATAAAATATTGATTTGAGCTGAAATAATTTGATTATCTGAGAAGAAAGAAACCGCCGAGTAGTGCGAGGAACATCAGTCTCCAACAGTTTTATTTTGTCTAAGGGGAATATATAGTTTGTCATTATACAGAATATATTTATAATAAATAATAATCATAAAGTAGTAGTAGTAGCAGTAGCAGTAGTAGTAGCAGTAGCATCATGTTAGATGTTATATAGTTTTATTTATTTATTTTTATAAAGCAACAAGACAAGGATGTCTCTGTTTTGGTGATTTTTACCAAAAATAAGTAGTGTTCTTAGGCAAAACATGAGATAAAATGTTAAAATCTACATTACACTAATCATTATTAAATATTTGGAAGTTTAAACCCTTTTTTATCATTGATTTTCTCAAAGCTTTTATAGTTTTTTTCACTATAGAAATCGTCACCATGTTTTCTAAAAACAGAGTTTTGGGTAATGAATGTGCCTGACATTAAGTGACTGTGATTGTGGCCCGGCGGAAGGGCTGCTTCACCTGCAGAGTTTGTCCTATATGCCTTCAAATATCAAATAAATTATTCATAGATATTAACCTTGCATGACATTTCTGCTGTAGAAGGTCTTCAGTGATTACAGATTATGCTACATTACATACGGATGCCTGTTTAATTGGTAACATTAATAAATGGTGCACTTTCCCCTCTGTTACAACAAATAATTGTCACATGGGTGGGTTTTATTTTCTTGTCTATTACATTCATAGCACAGTAGTTTAAAAGCACAGCTTTGGTCCTCGATCATACTTCAGAGTTATTTTTCTCTGTTTCAGGTGATTCTGGTGTCTGCCAATAAACTCACACGCTACATCGAGCCATGCCAACTTACAGATGAATTTGGTGGGAGTCTGGTTTACGATCATTTGGACTGGGTCAACAAACGATTGGTGAGTGCCAACTTGCTCTCGTTTTGAATCTACTTGACAATAGTGGGTGTTTAGTTGAAACTAGTGTTATTTTAGTATTGTAGTATTTTTAGTAACATTTTGAATTATTAATTTATTATTTTTTGTACTTACATTTACATTTACATTTATGCATTTGGCAGACGCTTTTATCCAAAGCGACTTACATTGCATTATACTATACATTTGTATCGGAGTATGTGCAATCCCTGGGATCGAACCCATGACCTTGGCATTGCTAGTGCCATGCTCTAACCACTGAGCTACAGGAAAACTACTTTTGTTGTTGCTGTTTAAATATTTCTATTTAGCTCAGTTTCAGTAAGTGTAGAACTTAGTTGCCAAAGCAACATTTCTAATTTTCTTTTAAATTCAAATTTGTTTCCCATCTAACTTGTATTTTATTTTACTTCGGTTTTATTTCAATGAACAAAAACAGTTAATAGTTTAATTTTAACAATAACAACACTGGTTGAAACTGATCCTTGTTAGCTGCTTTGGTGCAAATACAGAAATATTGAGATGGATATTGTATATAATCAACAGGCGGAAAAATATTTTAGTGTGTAGCTACATCAATATATCTGTATGCTGTTTTTAACTGCAGGTCTTATTTGCCATTTATTCCTCGTTTAGGTCTTTGAAAAATTCACAAAGGAATCCACATCCCTTCTGGATGAACTTACCGTCATCAATGAAAATGAGAAAGGAAGCCAGGCAGAGAAGGACAGGTATTTTATGTCTCATTATCACCAGGCATGAGCTCCTAATTATGGCTGCCATTTCAAGGTGTAAAGTTGTAATTAAGATGATTTTAAAGGCCCCGAACAATCAATGAGTTTGTTTCATTAAGTGGGCATAATTTTATAGAAAACATCAACATATTGTTATAATCATAGGTCTTCAGAGAGCAACATCCTGCCTTCATTTGACCCCGAAACTGTCCTTCAGACTGGTGAGTGTCGATCTGTGCTGTCTGTGATCATATGCATGTAGGCATTGCTTTGAAATTGCAAAACTGCCGTTAGATGTTTCTGAAATATTTTGGGTCCATTTGAAAACTAGTTACAAAAGCAGATTTTGGTTTGGGAATTTTAACTGCTATGCTATAATCTAGCATGTGATGTCAATGGTGAAGCTGTTTTTCCAGCTGGCCTGTGACTCCAGTTTTATTGGTGGGGTAGAGCTAGGAACTCTGCTTTAGTGCTGTTATTTCACAGTTTTGTATTTGAAGCTAAAGCTGATTTGTAAAGTCAGCTTTATAAAATACATTCAACTATATAACAAAACATTCAACTTGCATTGTTTCAAAGTAGAATTAAAATGCAATTAAATTCATGTTGCTGCTGTAGTTTTTATGTAGTATTTTTGTAGTTTTTATTAACGCTTTTTATATTTCTGCATGAACTAACATGCCTAGTTTAATTTGTTTTCATTATGAATTCATTTAATTTACATTGTTACTTAACAAAAATTAATTATATTTTGTTTATTTTATTTGTTTTTTACGGAATTACACTACCGTTCAAAAGTTTGGGGTCAGTAAGATTTTTTTTAATGTTTTAAAAGAAGTATCTTCTGCTCACCAAGCCTGCATTTATTTGATTAAAAATACAAACAAAAACAGTAATATTGTGAAATATTATTCCAATTTAAAACAGCTGTTTTCTATGTCAATATACAGTAAAGTGTAATTTATTCCTGTGATCAAAGCTGAATTTTCAGCATCATTACTCCAGTCTTCAGTGTCACATGATCCTTCAGAAATCAATCTAATATGATGATTTGATGCTCAAGAAACATTTATTATTATCAGTTGAAAACAGTCGTGTACAAATTTTTTTCAAAATTCTTCGATGAATAGAAAGTTCAAAAGAACAGCATTTATATAAAATATAATTTTTTCTAACATTATAATTGTCTTTACTGTAACTTTTTATCAGTTTAACTCATCCTTGATGAATAAATGTATTGATTAATTTTATTTCTATCCCCAAAAAATAACATTAAAATTCTTACTGACCCCAAACTTTTGAACGGTAGTGTTTAATGTTACAAAAGATTTCGATTTCAGACAAATGCTGTTCTTTTGAACTTTCTATTCATCATAGCATCATGAAATAAAAATGTAAATATCTGTTTTCAACATTGATAATAATCATAAATGTTTCTTGAGCATCAAATCATCATATTAGATTGATTTCTGAAGGATCATGTGACACTGAAGACTGAAGTAATGATGCTGAAAATTCAGCTTTGTTTACAGGAATAAATTACACTTTACTGTATATTGACATAGAAAACAGCTGTTTTCAGTTGGAATAATATTTCACAATATTACTGTTTTTGTTTGTATTTTTAATCAAATAAATGCAGGCTTGGTGAGCAGAAGATACTTCTTTTAAAACATTAAAAAATCTTACTGACCCCAAACTTTTGAACGGTAGTGTATATTATATTGATCTTGCATCTGCACTATCTTTCCTGTAATTCTCCTGCACATTTGAAGTGAAAAGTAAAAACAAAAATACTGTCAAATGAATACGAACCACTGAAACTGGAGGCAAATTTGTGAAATGAAATGTAATGGGCCAAATATTACATGTGTAATGAAGATAGTATTTATATATGAATATTTTGGAATTGAACTTATATTATAACTTTAATATTTATTATAGAATTTTTAGTGGTGTTATGTGTGAAATGATTTCTGTTAAAATATACACTAAAATACTAAAATATTTTACAGTGTCATTGTTACACGTTACATATAGTTTCTGTAGTAATAACTATAAAATATGCAATATGTAATATATATAATATATTGGAATGTATAACTTCAATCCAAATGCCAATGTAGGGCCCATTTAATTCATATTCACGCTCATGATTTGAAAGGCAACCAATTTTCAATTAATTCTAAATTTTGCCTAACCTTGGTTAGAGGCACAAATAAGAACACAGCAATGGCACAAAATTACTTTTTCTTCTGTATTTGAGTCTGTCACTTTGTGGTGCTTAAATTAGTTGAAATACTGCCTTAATGCTTTATTAAGTCAATCTGTACTCCTTTTGTAGTAGAGCACTTGACAGATGGGGAAATTTGCCATCACATTTGCATTCATCTCTTCCTTTCTGCTTGACATGTTGACTGTGAAACACTTTATTACCATTCACGGTGTTCACTTTTCAAGGCTTAAACCTTGATTTTTCTCTCAAATGTTTATTTCCCCTGTTGTCTTCCTCTCACACAGGGCATGAGTTGCTGTCTGAGCTCCAGCAGAGGCGTTTCAACGGCTCTGAGGGTGGAGGAAGTGGCACAGCCTGGTCGCCCATGGACGACGAGCTGCTGGCTCAGCCTCAGGTGATGAAGCTCCTGGACTCTCTGAGGGAACAGTACACAAAATATCAGGAAGTTTGCCGACAGCGCAGCAAACGCTCCCAGCTAGAGGAAATCCAGACCAAGGTCATGCAGGTAAAACACAGTAGTACACCAATAAAATGAAAGATCACCTCTTGATAGTCAGGTTGTGTTTAAGAACTGTCCTTAGGTTGCCTCTGGTGCTTTTCAGCCCTGTTTCATAAGGGAGGACACAGCCTTGTGCTCTGCCAAATACATTTCTTGGTTTTTGCACCGTCATCTTTCACAAACCCACCACATGATATTGTGGAGAGTGAGGGAGTTTCAATGTCATCTGTGAACCATTTTGCTTTTATTTCTTTGTCTAAATACCACCAATGTTTGAAAGCGAAGACCTCTTACTTCCAGTTCAGACTGTGGCTGGGCTTTGGTACAATGGTGAATCAGCAGTCTTTAGTCTACAAATAGAAGTTTTTGGTGGATCTCCGCACCATACAATCTGCGTTTTTCCACAGAAAAGATTTGTCACATAATTATCTGACAAACAGTGCTGCGCTGTCTTCTTGGAAGGCTTACAAAACACACTCCCACCAAATTCCCACTGAGAATCCGATTACCATAGAGAATCACTGTTAGAGAGCAGGACTGTCGGTGCAATCGTACATCTGTATATTGTGCTTTTGCTTTCTTTTTTTTCACTACATTAATTGATATTGATTTATATTCTTGAAAGAAATAAATTACACATTTCTCTTCAAACGTTCGGAGTCAGTCAGATACATTTTTCTTAGTAAAATGTCATGAAAAATGTCTAAAATTACAGTTACATTTAGAATCACCAAGTATGGGGTTCAGGTCATGTAAGGTTGATGCCAAGATCAGAAGTTGTGTACCCTATGAAAGTCTCGCAAAACCGCTCCTGTCAGATGAAATGTCTGTTTCCATGGTGATGAGGATATTGGGAGGTGCACATCTTGTGTGTCGGAAAAAGGAGTTTGGCCTACTTCTTACCTTCTGTGAAAAATTGCGCAGGGAAGGGGGGATCATTTGTACGCCACAATGCCTGAAGCAATTACAGACAGGAAGCCTTGCAAACTAAGCAGCGATTCTTAAAAAGTTCAGGCACCTCAGCATTAGCCAAATTAATGACTTTCTTCACAAAGCAGGTTCTCTTGCTGCTGTTCCAGACTTTTCATTTGCTCCTCTAGTTCATTGAACAACGGAAATGAAATAATTTTTTTCTGCCATTTCAGTTGTGATTCCTGTTTTTAACACTCAGCTATCAAACTGAGACTGAACTTGCAAATCAAGCAAGTGAATTAATGGGTTAGTTCAGTCATAAATGTAAATTGTCATGAATTTTTTACCTTCATGTTGTTCCAAACATGTATCCTTTTTTTTTCTGCGCAACACAAAGGGATGAATTTTGAAAAATCTTCACAAAGAGTTTTGAAAAGCACCATTAACGAATTTAATATTATGCAATATTTTTGTTGGGAACACACTAAAATGTAAGTGCTAATCACTGATGATTTTCCATTTAGCTGCAGCTCTTTGAGATGAGATCTCAGTTTACTCTAACACTGATTTTCATTCAAAATCTGACAGCCAAAGAATTGTGCAGCCCTCGAGACATGCAACCTACATTTGTCTTTTTGTAAACAAGTATACATATCTAATTAAGTAAATCTTCAATTTGAGCTCTCATCGACCTGATCCTGTCATTTAGTTAATTAGATTTGCTCTTTTGTTCCTCCTGATTTATTTGCGATTAGAGACTGCTCAGTGGCTCAGGGGTCAAATGTGGTAGTGATTCACTAATTAAAGGTGTCTTTGTCTGTGTTTATGTGTCTTGTGTGTGAGCAGGTTGTGAATTGGCTGGAGGGTCCTGGCACAGATCAGCTCCGCACGCAGTGGGGGATTGGAGACTCCATTCGCGCATCTCAGGCCTTGCAGCAGAAGCATGAGGAGATCGAGAGTCAACACAGTGTAAGTACAGCTGTCATCTCTGGCTTGTGTATGTGGTTTTTGTGAAATGTATAGCCTCTCTGAAAAGCAAAAGGGGAATTTTCAATATTGGCCTGTTACATTCAAGGACAGTTTGGAGTGACCATAACAGTCCAAAATGAGTCAAAAATTGACAAAATAGCATGATCCATACGGCTCATGAACTATATTCTAAGCGTTCTGAAATCATATGATAGCTTTGTGTGAGGATCATATGGAAATGTAAGGTTCTTATTCACTGATAATCCTCTTTTATCTTTTTTTTTGTTTTTTTTTTTAAACAAAAGAACTGATGTTGCTGGATCAGTCAGTGAGCTGACCTCAAGAACCGAACCAGTGTGTGAATTGTTATTTTTGAGTCCGTTTGTTTCAATAAACCAATCGATCCAGTCTGTAAATCAGAAATAAAAGTCTGTTCAGTTCAGCAACTAACTCAGTCTAGACACAAGTTAACAGCATATGGAGATGAAGATTATCAGTGTATGCCTTTTATAACATGTTTGTTACTTGGGTAACACTTTACATGTAAGGTTCGATTTGTTTAACTTTAGTTAATATGAACTAACAATGGATTCTTCTACAGCTTTTTTCTAAGTTAATGTTTACCTTTAACCTTTACAATAAATTAAGATCAAAAGTTGTATCTGTTAACATTGGTTTATGCACTGGGAACTAACATGAACATTACATATTTTTTATGCACTAACATTAAAGGGTTAGTTCACCCAAAAATGAAAGTTGTCATTAATTACTCACCCTCATGTCGTTCTACACCCATAAGACCTTATTTCATCTTCGGAACACAAATTAAGATATTTTTGATGAAATCCGATGGCTCAGCAAGGCCTCTTGCCAGCAATGTCACCGAACCTCTCAAGATCCAGAAAGCTACTAAAAACATATTTAAAACCGTTCATGTGAGTACAGTGGTTCTACCTTAATATTATAAAGCGGCGAGAATACTTTGTGCGCCAAAAAAAGCAAAATAACGACTTTTCAACAATATCTAGTGACGGCCGATTTCAAAACACTGCTTCATGAAGCTTTATGAATCTTTTGTTTCGAATCAGCGTTTCCACTGATTCGAAACAAAAGGATTTAATCAAAAATATCTTAATTTGTGTTCCAATGATGAATGAAGGTCTTATGGGTGTAGAACAACATGAGGGTGAGTAAAATGATGTTATTTTCATTTTTGGGTGAACTAACCCTTTAAGAATGGTTAATTAATGCTATAAAAATATACTGCTCATTGTTAGTTCATGTTAATGTATTAACTAATGTTAACAAATGAAACCTTTTTGTAAAGTGTTACCATTACTTATAATCTTTCAAGTTGCCTAGTGAACGAAAATTGCAGTGAAATAAAGAATATTATTTATTTTTAGCATTTTGGAGCTTAACAGCCATTTTCAATGGTTCACAACATGTTTGTTACTTAGTAGTATCCCAGTAACTTTTAATTAGATTGAAGATTGGCTGTGACTTTGGTACTCTGAAGTTCTGAGTTGGTACTTGGCCTGAAAAGTTTGAGAACCGCTGTTGTAGACCATAGAACTCAAACAGTCAGAGCTGCTGAGATCAGGCATTTCATTTCAAATGTCTTTTATGCCACAACCATCCAGTTTATGACTTGCCAGTAGGTGGCATTATTGTTGTATTTTACTTGAGGGAATCGCATGCCAATCTTGAATATTTATGCTTCTGATTATGCAAACTTGTTTGAGGAAATACAAATATGTTGTATTTATATTCATGTTGAATCTTTCAGAATGATTCAGGCTACCTAGGATATTTTAGCACATACTTCATGTAGCAAAGCTTTGTCATGTTTACAGTCTTAAAAAAATTGCATTTGATTTGCTTTAAAGATGTGGTTTTCACCCACACAGTCAATTTTCCTGAAGGTCAGCTGTTTGGCTGTCTGTCTCACGAGTGGTTTGTGGTGTGCTCTTGGCTTGTCAGAAGTAGTTACTGCCTCTGTATTCAGTGTGGTTTGTGGCTCAGTGAGATCACAATCAGCCTCTTTGATTTACAGGGAACTCTGTGATGTAGAGTGGTTGGTATTCATGTTTTGTTACAGGAAGGTGTTGTTTTGGAGCGTGAGACTCAGTGGCTTTATGGTTTGTTGAACAGTGACCTCTTTGTCACGTTGAGTCAGGAACTGAGCCAATTATAGACATGGTTCAAACCAAAGGTTATGTAAAAGTGATTTCATGTTAGTCAGCATGCGAAGTTGCCATGGTGATGAGCTTTTTTGGAAGATGGTTTATCTGGTGTTATTTCAGCATTCCATAAATAGGGATTTTGGAGACAAACAATAGTCATTTATCTAGATATTTTCTAAAGAACATGGTGGTCTTTGTCTGTGCAAAAGTAAAAAATGTGAGGGTATGAGGTTGCCAGGTGTTCGGCTTGTATTCTGTGTGGTTATTTACTGGCCTCTGTGCTGTTAAGTCAATATATACACTACTGTTCAAAAGTTTGGGGCCAGTAAGATACTGTAACAGTAATATTGTTAATATATAATTTGGTAACACTTTATTTTACAGTGTCATTGTTACATTTGTGCAGTTACTATAGTAATAACTATAAATGATGCATAATTACGTGCAACTAACCTTAAACCAAAACAAATCCTAACCCGTAAGTACATGTAGTTACTTAATATTACTCAGCAATTACAGTGTAACAAAGACCTTTTAATTGTAATTTATTCCTGTTGGCAAAGCTGAGTTTTCGCTATTACGCCAGTTATTACACCATTACGCCAGTCTTGCACTCGATCTTTCAGAAATCATTTCTGTAGCACTTTATTTTATTGTCCTGTTCCCCATGTACATACCATGTCCTTATTATAGTAATTATAATTACATTAACTGGGTAATAACTATGTGCTAAACCTGAACCTACCCCTAAACCTAACCTTAGGCAACTACACGTAAGTGCACGTACTGTAGGGGGCAGTCGTGGCCTAATGGATAGAGAGTCGGACTTGTAACCCAAAGGTCATGGGTTCGAGTCTCAGGTCCGGCAGGGATTGTCGGTGAGGGGAGTGAATGTCCAGCGCTCTCCCCACCCTCAATACCACGACTGAGGTGAGACCCTTGAGCAAGGCACCGTACCCCCAACTGCTCCCCGGGCGCCGCAACAATGGCTGACCACTGCTCCGGGTGTGTGTTCACAGTGTGTGTGTGTTCACTGCTGTGTGTGTGCACTTGGATGTGTTAAATGCAGAGCACAAATTCCGAGTATGGGTCACCATACTTGACCTCATGTCACTTCACTAAAATAAAGTGCAACCATCATTCCAATATGCTGGTTCTCGAGAAACTTTTTCTTGTTATTATCAATGTTGAACACAGTTGTGCTGCTTAATAGTTTTTTTTAGAAACAATAATAATAGTTATCATTGTCCAAGCATTCATCACTAGTTAGTTTTAGATTTATAATAAGCTTTTATTACATTTTAACCTAGTTTTTCTATGAAAATGGTTGTGAAAGCTAACATGGTGTTAATTTACTAACAAAGCAATGCCTTGTCTTGTGATGTTTAGGGGTGTTTTGGACGTTCATCAGTCCATAAACCACAAATGTTCTACATTTTAGAGGTTTTGTTATGTTTTAGTCTTGTTTATGTTCCATGGGAGCCGTTGTAGCCATTGGCCTGCAGGATTGGTGTACTGTGTTTATGGACCTGTGATCTTAATGAGTGCTTGTGGTTTATTTAACTGTCTTAACAGTCAATGTCATGCTGTTTGCTGCAGGAGTGGTTTGCTGTTTACGTGGAGCTGAACCAGCAGATCGCAGCATTGCTGACCGCAGGAGATGAAGAGGACCTGGTGGAGCTCAAGGGTCTGCAGCAGCAGCTCAGTGATGTCTGTTATCGGCAGGCCAGCCAATTAGAGTTCAGACAGAACGTCCTGCAGTCTGCCCATGAGTTCCACATGACCGCACAAGATGTAAGATTCTATACTATCAGATGTTATCACTAGACCTTCATGGAATCTGCACCCACAGAGTTCTAATTTAAGCTCTACAGATTTCAACAGAACACAAACATCTTATGAATGTAGATTTAAGTAAATGTTTTTTGGATAGCCTACTTAGATGCTTTCCGCTATCACTAGATACAGTGTAATGGTATCATTACTGTGTAAAGTCAACATGAAATCAAAATTGACATTACTTTTCCAACGTACAGTTCTGGTCTTGTTGTGCACAGTTCACCTGTGCATGTTATTCCAATTGAAATGCAATCAAAATGTAATAACTTGCATATCCTCTGAAATCACTTTCCCTTTTGGTTAATGGCATGAATCCCTCTTATATTTTCATCCCATCCCCTCAAATCACACTGTGGTATTTATCACTCTCTTCACAATCCAATCCAAATTCCAGATGGATAAAATCAAGTCTCAACCTACTTTCTATTGTCCTCTTGGATTTATGTCAAATTATTGAAATAAAATGTCTTGAAGTCAACATAAAATGCTATTCACAAGCCATTTACGCATATTTAAAGTGCCCCTGTAGTGCTTTTTCAGATATGACCTTTCATGTAGTGTATAATATAGCTGTTTGTGAATGTAAAAGGTGTGCAAAGATTTAAAGATCAGAGCATGATTAATGGAGCTATAGTCTCCCAAAAGAAAGAACCAATTCTGGTTCCATTCTTTCTTACTGCACAAATCTACATAGGATTGTAACAAATTTGCAAAATGCTCTTCATTGGTTGTCCATCTAGTTTGACCCGCCCTCAAACACTGTAGTTGTAGATGAGGCCTGGAAGAGTTTGTTTGGTGTTATCAACATGTCAAGAAGACACCATTTTCTGTACTGCGAAAGCAAATCCACTTTGCATGCACTTCCAAAGGATGAGGACTTGGTCTCACTTGATACTTTAAAACCGACGCCATTGTTACTGTTCAGATCACTGTGTGTACAAGTGCTGAGGAAGCCTCCGGAACTGAAATCCAGATATGGTAATGGCCGTTTCGTTTCCAACACGTGCTGTAAATGGCTGACCAATCACAACAGACTGGGGCATCTGACCAATCAGAGCAGAGTAGGCTCTCAGAAAGGATGGGTTTAGAGGGACTTCGGGGTTTCAGACACTGTGAGAAAAGAGCTGATGCTGCAATGTATATTATGAGAAAATTTGTGTTTTTTGACCTTGGATGTGTTTAACCTATTGTTGGAGACTTCCAAAACTAAATTAGTAATCTTTAAAATAGCATAATAGGGGCACTTTAAAGCAGATTTTCAGAGAGATTTTCTCCTCAAATCAGCACAAAAAATTAGTGTTCAAATTCTTTGTTGGATGGAAAATATGGAAAGCTTCTTTCTGATGCCAGTGTATGTTTGTCCCAGTTGTCCCAGCAGTTAGACGGGCTGTTGGGAATGCTCTGTGCAGACGTCGCCCCTGCAGATGGAGCTGCAATCCAGCAAACTCTAAAACATCTGGAGGAGAAACTCAAGAGCGTAGGTTAGGAAGCCCTGTTGTTCTACTCGTATGCCTGATCCTGTTTCATGTAATTAAAGTTTGATAAACCGGATAAAATTTTGATAAAACTTCTGGTGGTTATTCATTACTCTTACATAACCAGATGTTTGATTTTCAAGAACCACCCAGACATAAGGTTATTGTTTATTTTGTTATTGTGTCTGTTAGAGCTGTGTTTTTACTTGAATTATATAGAATTTAAATACAAGTTTTATCTTAAATGAAATACTATATATTATCCACTGTGTACTCATCTGTGTAATGTATGAATTTTATAAGGTTATTCTGTCAACCAACATCAAAGTCTGTTAGTCCGATACGTAAGAAAAGCTGCAACAGTTGAATGCACAAATTGTCCAACTTTCCACACTTGATTTTTTTTCGGTTAAATAAGTTTATCGGTTAAATAAGTTTATCATCCGAGTATTTGAAGTACACTTTTTCTATTTGGAATTTTCAGTGTGAACACACTACTTGCACTATTTAACAATGGAATAAAATCGTGCATAAGTACATGAATTGGGATGCTTTTTTTTTTTCCTTTTTTTTTTCTTTTTTGATTGACAATTCCATTTACATTCAGCAGTATAATTCTGACATAATTCATGAAAACAAAGCGGAATTTGTAGTACTGCTTGTAGATGTCTAGTTAACTCGCTAAAAAAAACAAACAAACAAAAAAACGAGCAGCTAAAAAAATTAAAACTGAATTTTGCCATTTTTGTGCAATATGCATCGGGTAGTCAATGGGCTTGCCGTCCCTCTCTAAAACTACTTATGAATGAACCTAAAACAGGAGAAATGTTAAATACTACATAGAGATGTTTCCTGTCTTTCGGTGTATTGAGTTTCTCACTGTCTCTTCCAGAGGGTGCCTTGCAGAGTTTAAGAGAAAAAGGCCAAGTACTGCTTGACCAGATGTCTACCCAGACATCTTTTTCCTACGGCAAGGATGTAGGCAGTGAGAACAAAGAGAATATCGACCACATTCACAGCGTCATGGAGGACATGCAGCTCCGCAAACAGAGGTTCCTCTCCATTTTTTTTTTTTATGATTTTTCATCATGGACACAGCACTCCTGGTGAACCAAGAGAAAGGGAAGAGGATCTGATGTGTTTGATTGTGTTTTATAGGTGTGAGGACATGGTTGATGTCAGGAGACTTAAGATGCTGCAGATGGTACAGCTCTTCAAGTGTGAGGAAGATGCTTCACAGGTCAGAGCTTGAAATTCAAATGGAAAGACTCTGAAGTGGGTCTGTCGTTCCTGAGGGGCTATAAGGGCTGTTTCTTTTCTTCTCAGGCGGTAGAGTGGTTAGGAGAGTTGCTCGATGCTTTGTTGAAGACTCATATTCGACTGGGAGATGATTCACAAGAAACCAAAGTGCTGCTGGAGAAACACAAGAAGTTTGTGGATGTTGCACAGGTATTTGAAACTGAGGTTTTGAATTTCATCTTCTAATACACCTTGCTTTAATAAATTGGCACATTAAAACGTATTGAATCCGCTTCTCAAGACAATGTGAAATGCTCTGTTTTCTGCTATTATTATTATTATTGTTTATTTTATTTATTAGTTTTGATCCAATATTAATTTAATCCAATTAATAGATTCTCATTGATTAAATAAATTCCAGCCTTTTATTACCTTACAACATATTATGTTGTTTTAACTGTCTTTTCAACCCATTATAATTTTTTATAAAAGGTTGTTGTTTTATTTAAAATTAAAATAATTGCATTGATCTATAAATTATTTACTCCTCATAAATTATCATGGATTAATTCAATTCATCCCTTTTTTATGATTATTGTTACAGAAGGCAAGTGTGATTTCCATGTTTTCTTAAGTCATTTTCAGTATTAAAACTGCTGATATAGAAAATGTTTTTTAAAAAAATGCCCTTTTTCCTCATCATATGTGTGAGAAATTAATTTTCATGCTTCTTTGGTCCTGTTTACATCTGGTATTAAAGATGTGTTTTGGTCGATCGGATCACAAGTGGACGACGATAAATACTGGTGTAAACGGGGGCTAAAACACTTGTCCTCTTTCTACCACTTCCAGAGGTAATCTCAAACGCATTCGACCGGATTGCTTTCGTAGTGTAAACGCTCATGTGGTCAAACAGCCACAAAAGATGCCTACTCTCCACCTACTGACCTAATGTGTAAACATTATGGGAAGCCTGCTAGCCAGATGGGATTTAACTTTGTCGGCTGAATACCCAAGTTTGATTTGAAGACGAAAAACATACCAAGCATAATGTTCTTTCACTATTCCTAATTTCTAACATGCTCTCACAGAGTTCGGTGTAGTCTTGTTGTGGCTATCAGAGCTGAAATGAAAGCTGCTGCCCTCCATGTTTTTTCCGTCGTCTCCGCTCGTGTTCATATGTAAATTGCGTGAGCTTATTTTTATCCATTATATCGAAAAATCTGAAAAACTCATACAGTACCCGGCCATAAACCCTCCCCTCAAAGAAATCGGGACAGAAGTGGTTGAAAGTGGACAAAAGAGACGGATTAAAACACCTGGTGTAAATGGGTATGTGTCTCCCTCGTCTACTTGTGATCCGATTGACCAAAACGCATCTTAATACCAGGTGTAAACAGGGCCTTAGAGTACAATGTCGTGAGAGTATCCAGCCCGCTTGGTGTTAATGGTTCATTGTAAATGTTTTCTTTTCTTTCAGAGCACCTATGATTACGGCCGCCAGCTGCTGCAGGCCACAGTGGTGCTGTGCCAGTCTCTGCGTTGTACCACCCGCTCCTCAGGGGACACGCTGCCCAGACTCAACCGTGTGTGGAAACAGTTCACAGTCACGTCTGACGAGAGGCAGCACAGGCTGGAAATGGCCAGTGCCTTCCACACAGCTGCTGAGAAGGTTGGTGCAGTTTTGCGGAAAATTGTGTCATTTACTCACCCTCAATTCGTTCCAAACCTGTATGAATTTCCTTTTCCCTTGGAACACAACAGGAGAAATCTTGATGAGCAGCATGATTCTTTGGATTTTCTCCCTTTTGTGTTCCACAGAAAATATAACAGTAAATGGATTTGTACCAACATGAGAATGTGTAAATGAGGGAATATTAATTTTTGGGTGAATTGCTTTAAACATATAATTTAAACTGTTAACTGAAACAATGTTTTAAAGCAGTTAAAGCATTGCAAAAACTTTTCATTATAAACCCATAAACATCTTGTTGACAGCACTAAATAAACGTTTTTTTTTTCCTTGCATGTTTATTCATGTTGATGGTAGAGGAAATCTGCATATTCATGTCTATTTTTAGGCAAATGGAAGCGGAGACATTTTTAAACCTACAGTGGGGTTCAAAAGAATATGAATTTGCATTTTACTTATTTAATACTTTTTTCTTTAGTATTATCATCATCATATAAGTGAAAAGTTAATTTGAAAATATTGTACTCGAGCTGCTTTGAGACTGCAATGTATGCAAAGCCTGATGATTTTGATGTGATTTATATGATTTTCAATGTAGACTCAGACTTTCAGACCCCACTGTTTGTTAAACTAATTTTTTGTAATAATAATATTGGTTATTACGTTCTAAGACTGTAGAGAAACTAGTCTGTCTCAGTCATGTGGTCACATGTGCTGTCTCCAAGCTTCCCAGCTGTAATACAATGTCTGAAAGTCCCTGGCTGTGCACTGAACCAGAGCTCTGTAATATATCAGACAGTAACTGGTGTTCTTCCTGCCTTCAGATTCTGAGAGAGAGCCCTGAATTAGCAGAGCTGATGGTGGATGTGGAGGCATATGAAGAGGTGGAGACGGTGGGGAAAGGTTTGCTGGACAGGCTCACTGTTCCAGTCATTTTTCCTGATGGGTAAGAGCCAAAAAGCCCAAGTACAGCACACTTGTCAAACTCTTCTGTCTTTTTTCTCTCAACTATCATTAGTATTTGTTAGAGCTGCATGATTAATCCTTAAAACATTGCAATCATGACTTGTTCCTAAATGACAACGATTTGGCTGTGTCTGTTAAACCTTTGACAAAATCATACCGGAACATTCAAATCTGTGCCGCTGATCCAGAGAGAGAGCAATTATCATATATAGGTATGAAACGGCTTCACAAACAGTCTTTTCAACCAAACAATATCATTATTTCTGTGCTACAATAATTCAAATTATCACCGAAGTACTTGGATAAAAGTTTATAGTTCGGATATAAACACTGATGTCTAAGGTAGCAATCAAAATAGAGCAATTTGCCTTTTGAAAGTAACTTGGTGCTTCAACTAGCTATTGTATTGCTTACATTGTGTGTATTGATTACATTGTTATGCCAGTAGGTGGTGACAGGTGACTGCTAAAAAAAAATTATTTGTCATTGAATCATTCATTCAAGGTTTTTTCAAAAACACTGATTCATACAGTAATGACTTTAACATTAATACAGTAATGAAAATATTTATTTAAAGGGCTGGGACAATACTATCGATGCATCGCGATTCGTGGATCATTTCTGATATTCCAAGTGCATCGCAAATCGATTCTGAGCTTAGTTTTTAACAGCAGATGGTGCTCTAGGCTAGTTTTTAACCGCACGCTCAAATGCTCAAGAAGCGTTAAAGAGCGCTCATCATGCGTTCGACTGAGTCTGAGAATGTACTTGCACCTCAGAATGCTTTTATGATGCAAGTTTAATGTAAACAGCCCACTGCAAACACCCTTGTAATTTACTTCAACCTTTTCGAACTTTATAAATGATTATTTTATAGAAGGTTCAAGTGGTGTGTGTAAGGAATTGGAAGGAAGCAGAGTACATCTGTTTCTAAAGCACGCAGTGCCATCTGCTGTTGAAAACTAAGCTCAGAATCGATTCGAGAGCGAATCACTATACATACAGAAAATATCAGAATCGATCCAGAATCATTTCTCGATTCGCAATGCATCAATGTATTGTCCCAGCCCTTGGAAATGCATGAATTGAAAAATATAGAGCTTGAAAGCAGTGGTAGTCACTTTGAATAAGAACACCAGCCAAATGCAATGTTGCCTGCTTTTACCTCACTTCTTTATCGGTTAACTTTATTTATCCACATATAGAATGAAAACATCATTGGCAGACATTTTTGCTTACCAGCCACTGTGGCTAGTAGTTTTCCAAAGTTACTAGCCACTCAGCATTTTCACTGGCCACAATTTTGACATCGATACCATGGGGAAAAACTACCATATAGATATTTTTAATATTATCTCATAATTTGGCCACGGGTATATTAGGCTGCTGTAACGTTAAGGCCTGACACACGGATCCATTATACTGTTTTAACACATGTGTGTTTACTTGAATACTTGCCAAGACCGGCATTTTGACATTATCTTGTGTGTATTTGTCTATTTGAGCAAAATAAGCAGTGAAAAAGAACTCAATTTAGTACCGAGAGGCGGCTTTATGCACGCGCACTTTGAGTGTCAGCACAAAATCTGCGGGAATGAGTAAATTATGCGCAATCCCACGCCGAAGAAAATATAGTATTGCCGTTTCAGATATTTCAGTATCAATATGTATCAAGAAGTCGATATTTTTGACACTGCATTGCACTTAGTTTATTATTTCAGATACCTTTTTAAAAGACTACAATTGATAAAATCTACACATATTATATATAAAATTCAACCCGCCAAAGTGGCTAGTAGGAGTGACTGCGTTACACTCCACTGCTGAAAATTACCCGCATTTGGCAAAAAATACCAATTTTACTTTTGTAAAAGAACATGACGGCAAAATTTCTATTTGCCTCAAACTAATTTAATGCATTAAAGCATAATCTTTTTATATTTTATTCCTTAATTGGATTGCTTTATCGTCTTGACTTATTCAACAATCACTAAGATGGATATGTCTTGTTTTTGTCATCATTTCCCACCATCCCCATTCGCCCTGGTTGCAGGAGCGAGCAGTTTTTTGGCAGCCCGGGCGACATGGCCTCCTCAGCCGAAAGCATCCGCGACCGGATGAAGCTAGTGGAGGAAAAGAGATTCCTACAGGAAGAGGAGCAGCAGCGGCTGGATGAAGAGGCTCTAGAGGCGGGGCCCAGGGAAAGTTGAGAACCCGAGATCCCTCATGCCCTCTTGCAGGAAGTGACGCAGTCAGCAGCACAGCGCCTGATCCTCACATGCTGTCTCGCTGCTCGTCCGGTCCGGTCCAGAAGTGACCCCGATCACCCGCCGTCTCTGTTGTAGTCCACCTCACCAAACCATCTTAATTTACAGAGCGCAGTTAAAGATAGACTCCACGGGCTCGCGTTGCATTGCCTGCGTGGACAGCTGAATACTAAATTGACCACATTACTTTGAACTCTCGCCTCCCTACGAAGCTTTACCTTACCTGTCGACTTTTTCTCCTCCCAGCGAGGCGCCTTGAGCTTGTAATGGTGCTACTAAACCTGTAGAATGTACATAAAGCAGCATCTTTACCCCATTTGTATCTGGTGCTCTAGATTTGTAGGCCTTTCCTGACCATAAGCATTGTATTTTCTATTTCTTTCCTTCAGCTGCTTTCTGTTGAGAATTACCAAACCTTCTCTCTTGTGCCAGTATAAATATTCATCCACAAGGCCTTTTCTGAAATGGCAGAAGATGATGTCTAATGTATAACCGGTATTGAAATGAGACGTGACAACACATCAGAAACTGAAGCTGTTGAAGTTCAACCATGAAGGTACAAAACAAAGCAAAGCTTTAAGGTCCAATGTACAATTGTTGTTTAGAGCTTTGTTTTGATGGTAAAATGTGAAACAACAGTTTCATCTCATAAATTGTCAGTCTAATGCGTACGCTGCTTGCATATGGATGCATGTCATAAAATATTAATGCCATATTTATTTTCCTTTTTATTTTCTTTTTTTTTTCTTTTTATTTTTTTTTGTACCTTGCATACCATTTAAATTGTATAATGCTTTTGCCATTTTTAAAAGGCTATAGTGTATTTTATGAAAATATAAGTTGTATAAAATAAATGAAGAAAAAAATTGCACCATAAGACAGGAGAGGAAAGCCTGTCTATGTCATAAAGCTGGCAGTTTGTTACAGTTTACAGGACTTGTTACTGTATGTATGCTTTGCCTCATAATGTCCATTGCTGTACAGGAATATTCTAGCACCCATTCAATAAACATGGGCAATATTACATTTTGTCATTTTTGTCACTGCAATGCCAAATAATTAGCACTATTAGCATAATTGGCGTTTCAAAGTTTGGGGTCAGTAAAAACAACAAAAAAGTGTTTTTGAAAAGTCTCTCATGCTCAGCAAGGCTACATTTATTTGATCAAAGATGCAGTAAGAACAGTGAAATATTATTACAATTTAAAATTACATTTTAAAATATATTACAATAGAAAAGTTATTTGTGTGATGGCAAAAATCTTTTGCAACATTATAAATGTCTTTACAGTCACATTTGATCAATTCAATGATGAATGATTATTTTCTTTCAAAAAGTGTTTTCTTTTTCAAAAAGTGTTTTGGCTGCTGACTGATTTGTGTGCAGTACAAATATTTTATTTTTTGTATTAATAATTTCTCATAACTTCCCAAGAAGTACATGAGTAAAGCAGGTCATTAGTTGCTTGAGGCTTTGCTACTCGCTTACATTCTCTCTGCCCTGTGCAGCATTTTAGGAGANCAACATTATAAATGTCTTTACAGTCACATTTGATCAATTCAATGATGAATGATTATTTTCTTTCAAAAAGTGTTTTGGCTGCTGACTGATTTGTGTGCAGTACAAATATTTTACGAAATCTCCATGCATATTGCTTGAACTCTGGCTTGTTTTTGTATTAATAATTTCTCATAACTTCCCAAGAAGTACATGAGTAAAGCAGGTCATTAGTTGCTTGAGGCTTTGCTACTCGCTTACATTCTCTCTGCCCTGTGCAGCATTTTAGGAGAAAGTCCTGGTCAATTATGGTTGATATTTTTATTTACTGAATATTTAAAGGGGTCCTTGATTATGATTTAATTTTTTTTTTATCTTTAGTTAGTGTGTAATGTTGCTGTTAGAGCATAAACAACATCTGCAAAGTTACGACGCTGAAAGTTCAATGCAAAGGGAGATATTTTCTCTTACAAAAATCACTTTTTAAGGACTACTACAAATGGCTGGTTGAGACTACAATGAGCTTCTTGCTGGGTTAGTGACATCACAAACCCTAAAATTTACATAAACCCTGCCCCCAAAAACATGCAACAAAGGGGGTGAGACCATGTTGGGCTGCTTTAGTGAAGAGGAAGAGTTGTTGTAGAGTGTTATCATGCCGTCAATTTACGCCGGACTGCTTCACAAACGAGGGTCAATTCAACACTGGATTTGCACAAAAGATTAACATGACGGCACATGCTAGTGGATGAGTTGAATCAACTCCACAACATCTACATAAATGTATCCAATAACCATTCAGAAAGGTCCAGTTTCATTCTAAAAGTTGTAACTTCTTTCTGAGTCTCTCCATCAGTGTCCGACTCCAGTTTGAACAATGTAAGGCCGAACACTGTTACTGACAATTGTCATTTTGGCTGCGTGAGATTCTCCAGCTTTGTTGTTGTTGAGCAACCGAAGCGCAAGCTGTTAAAGCTCCACCCTCTTCTGGAAGGGGGGTCAGGGGCAGTAGCTCATTTGCATTTAAAGGGACACACACAAAAACTGTTTTTGCTCACACCCAAATAGGGGTAAGTTTGACAAGCTATAAATGATCTGTGGGGTATTTTGAGCTGAAACTTTCTGGGGACACTAGAGACTTATATTACATCTTGTAAAAAGGGCATTATAGATCCCCTTAAAAGGTGCATCAGTGTTTTACTGTAGATTACAGCAGTCTATTTATTTTATTGCAATGTTATTTTCATGTCAGTTAATTAATGAAGTTCTGTTCTTACATTTTAACTCCATATGTATCTTTTTATTCCCATATAAAGATGGAAAGGGTGTCATTTTTAGCATAAACATGCTTGTCAGGTTTCCAGAAAGCATAGTCACAGAGCTTGTGTGATGACTGGCCTGAGAATCAGAGTTTTGTCTAATAATAAACTTGAGTTTATCAGGGCTCCTGACAGATGGCATGGGTGTCATCAGGGGCCTTCTTAGGCCCAGTACTGGCCATTGGTGCTCTCTAAAGTCTATTGAATTTCTCAGCTGTCTTAGCAGCTGCTGCCTCTGTGCTGGTTTTGGGAGGACTGGTGGTATGTCTGTAGCAGTGGGGAAAAAACAGATCCTCTGTGGCAACTTTCTGGAAACCTTTTATAGTAGTTTTTACCAGGCAAACTTTTAAACCGTCCCATCTTTGCACTGTGAATTTGTGTCATGGAGGTTTTGTTATGCTTTAGTCTAAAATATTTAACAAAGGATTGCTCTTTTGTAGAGTGAAACTTTGGGGTTGTTTGAATTTCAGCCGACTCGGTACAAGTTATTCATTAGGACTTAAAATCTGAATTTGAGTGATTAAAACAAATCTTATCCAGGAAATGACTTCAATGGTCATGGAACTCCTGGAAATCCTGTTTAAAGATGTTAGTAAAATGAATGATCTGCTTCAATACATATTCTTGTGAATTCTATAGAGAGCCTGTAGATTATTTTTCTATTTTTTGTTTCACAGCAAAGCCTACAATGATCTTTGAAGATGAAATGGCATCATTGTCTCCATGTTCACTGTAACGGTTATCCCATATAGATGTATAAAACGCTGAGTAATAATTCAATATACAATGCACAGCTGAATTGCTCTTCCATTGCTGCCATGTTATCAGTTTCCCCACTTTATCTCAAAACATTTCCTCCATCAGGCATTGATAGGAAGACCCCATAGCAAGACCTCAGGATGTTCTGCAACTGCTATTGTCCTCAGTGGAAAAGACAACATTGTTGCAGCAGTAAGTATGTGGTGTGATGCTGATCTAAAGGTCACAAGATTCACTTTTGTTTTGCAGTGATCATTTCAGAAATGAATATTACTTTTGAAAAATGTTTAAATGGTGCCTGTAAGTGATTATTTTAGGAATGCCAAGCATAAAAAGACTATTACCTGACACATGTCAATGAAAAGCACTGCTGTTCAAAAGGATTTGGGATTGGTGAATGTAACGCAGTTCGTAAATATGGGAAGAAGGAGGCGGGAACCGGCGAACGTTCAACATAAGTTTTAATTTCAAAATAAACACAGAACAAAACGAAAGTAATGCCGGCAGACCCTCGCGGACGTCTGCCGGCCACACAAACATAATAAAACATAAAATAATATCCAGGCCTGGTCCTCTCTCGTCCTTCACTGTCGTCGCTCCTCCTTTTATGCTCCCGGAGCTCCTCCGTGAGAGACTCGAGGCTGGTGCTCCTCCCAGGTGGAGCTCATTAACTCTCGCGCCACCGGCCTCGCGCCGTTCTCTCACGGCTCTCGCCCGCCCTGGTCGCCACAGTGAAGTTTGTAAAAAGGCTCTTATGCTCATTAAAGGGATAGTTCATCCAAAAATGAACATTTCATCACTTACCCTCAAGTTGTTCCAAAGTTGTTCCATGAGTTTATTTCTTCTGTTGAACACAAAAGAAGATATTTTGAAGAATGATGGTAATCAAACAGTTGACAGTAGCCAATGACTTCCATAGTAGAAAAAAACCCAATAGAGGTCAATGGCTACCATCAACTTCTGGCTACCTACATTCTTTAAAATGTCATCTTTTGTGTTCAAACTCATACAGGTTTGGAACATTTTACGTTACATTTTTGGGTAAACTCCCTTTAAGGGTGTGGGCACTGTTTCTTTTGGGACTAGTCCCTATCAGAGCGTCTCTCTGGTCTTTTCCGTCCATTGAGCTGTGGTTGACTGATGCACATTAGACTCTTAACATGCCAGATACCTCTGCCACCTTCAAATAACTTTTTTATAATTGCTTGCACTTTGTATAATAGTGTTTGTACTGTTGTGCATTTAAATAGATACTGATTAATAATATGAACTGCATATAGTACATAGAGTTATATGAATAATTTAGTAGCCATTACATTTAATAGGAAGGAACGTTAATGTGGCTTTCTGGTGGTCTGTGGTTTGGATTGGAACAGGCATTTAAAGACAGAACAGGCCTCTTCCTTTGTCATTTTAAACACATGGTATAACATGGAAAGATGCATTACAGGGCACACCGCTTTTCTGTTATTTCTGACCATTTAATTTTGCTAATGACAATGTAGTTTCAGTGGAAATAAACACTTCTGATAGTTCACCCAAAAATGTCATGTCGTTACAAACCTATGAATCTGTTGGAACGTAAAAGATGATGTTTAATATTCGGGGAGGAAAAGTATCAGGGTTGAATGTACGCAGTTTTCAACATTGATAATAAGACATGTTTCTTGAGCACCAAATATTAGAATGATTTCTGAAGGATCATGTGACACTAAAGACTGGAGTAATGATGCTGAAAATTCAGCTTTGTCTTCATAGGAATAGATTACATTTTAAAATATAATGAAATAGAAAACAGTTATTTTAAAGTGTATTAATATTTATTTTTTGATCAAGCAAATGCAGCCTCAGTGAGCAAAAGAGACTTCTTTCAAAAACATTTAAAAATCCTTACCAACCTCTTAACTTTTAAATGGTAGCATGTGGCTTGTGCGCTATATTCAAAGTGTTCTTAAGCTGTATAGTAGTGTGACAGACCAAAATGCATATGAGATATTACCCTCCAGTGAGTTTGATCAATTCAGATAATCTCCAAAATCGTATGAGTCTCATTTGTGTGCGAATCATCTAGACCGTTATGTGAATTGGATCATTGAAAAGATTTAACTACATTAATTGTTTAAGAAAAATACATTACTGCTTCGCTCATGAAAGCATCAGAGTAAGATAGCGCATATGTCAAGATTTTTAGTGTAAGACTTAAACTTTAGTTTTGGAATATAATACTACTTGTGCTTTTTTGTCATTTTGTAAATATTTATTACTTGTACTACTATGTTTTTTGCTTTTTCTTCTTCTGCTCAGTATGTTGTATTGTGATGAAAAGCAAAGGTTAGGCTAAGTGAGACAAATACAAGGGGAGGAGAAAGAGCAACAGACGCACTAAAGCAACCAAACGGGGGTGTGTCAAATGGCTCTCCGCACAGTGTGATAAACTTAGTGGATATTTCTATTTTTAACACGCCTCTCTCTGCCCTGTCAACATAGACGGCTGTGTTTGCACCATACTGTTCATTCAGGCCAGTGGCCCTGGTGGAGCCTGCAAGAAAGTCCTTTGAGGGGTTGCAGAGTTTACCTGCAGGGCAAGTAGATCTTTGATGTGGACGTGGGCTTTGTCACTTTAATAACCCCAGAGACTTTACTCTGTTTGGGTTTAGTCACCTGCCGGGAAAGCTGTGGACTTCTGAAAAGGGGAGATTTGGATTAAAGCAAGAACCTGTGTGTACTGAGCTTTGTTCTGACCTTTCTGATTCTTGGACGTGTGGACTCAAGGGGAGATTGTCCACAATGTCCACTGAAGGTGATGCTGGAGGTCAGCCTTCCACAACCACAATCAGCACCGTGGCCGTACAGGCTGGAGACGCACAGATTGTTGTAGCAGTGCTCAAGGTATTTAACTTGATACTGTTTTGTTACTATGTGGTATGTACAGTTATAATTCTTTCCAATGATCATTGTGCAGTTAATAATAACATTCTTTGGTGATTAAGGTTGACTTGTACTGTATGATCAGTAGTATGTATATAGGATAGTTCTCTCAAATATTAAAGTTAAATCATAATTTACTCACCCATATGTTGTTCTAAATTAGTAGGACTTTCTTCTGTGGAACACAAAAGAAGAGATTCAGCAGAATGTCCCAGCTGTAGAGTAATTTTAGTATTTTTATATACTATTGTAGTATATTATTATTTTAATTTTTTTAATGTTTTATACATTTTTTATGTGATTTTGTCAATTTTAGTTCTTCAACTTATTTATTTCAGTTAGTTCTGAATACATTTCTATTTATGTTTGATTACCAAAAGCAATCCAGTTTTTATTAGTCGTAGTTTTAGTTAATAACAACACTGCCAAGCTGCTCTTTTCCATACAGTGGAAGTTGATGAGGGCTGAATTTACGTTTTTGGGAGAAATATTATTTTCTTGATAATATCTTTAAATTAAAAATATGGCATAGCAGTAGCTGCAGGTGATGTGAACTCATAGTGAGATCTTCATTGATTTGTCTAAAGCTCTAAAAACACGGAAAGGAAACTGCTCTCACCAGTGATGTCATGAGCAGACAGCTTGGGTTATTTAACAGACTTTTGGCTCGGTCTATCAATAAAACCTTTTGTTTTTCTGTGAGAGAATTCCATGCACTGTGAATTTTCCAAAATACCTGACATAGTGACTTAATGGAAAGACAAAAACAGCTGTGAGAAAAACACAGAGCTCTGTGATGGTCCAGACTCCTGATGGCCTGAATTATTCATACTGATTCTCTGTGGCCGTCCATCCTCCTGTCTTGTTATTGTCTAATGTGTGCTTGTTAGAAGGACACTCTAGTCTTCCTGCTATTGTTTCAAGTAATAGTTCATCCCAAAATTAATACTTTTACTTCTCTTTACTTATATGCTGTTAATATGTCTGTGTTAGGGCCCAAAAAGCTAAAAAATAAATAAAAAAAAAGTAGTCCATACCATGCTTGTTTTCTTCCAAGTCTTCTGAAGTCATTCCAAGTCTTCACATCTTCCCTCCACCAGTTTTGCAGCAGGTTTGACAATATTGGATTTTTCGGTGAAGTATTCACCTTTTTTAAAATATGGCTGGTTCTTCATACACAAAGCTGGTAATGGTGTGTTGTAATCGTGTTTAAAAGACCAACACATGCCGTCTGCAATACCCTGTGTGCAGCCTTAAAGGGTTAGTTCACTCAAAAATGAAAATTCTGTCATTAATTACTCACCCTCATGGCGTTCAACACCCGTAAGACCTTCATTCTTCTACAGAACACAAATTAAGATATTTTTGATCAAATCCGATGGCTCAGTGAGGCCTCCATTGCCAGCAAGATAATTAACTCTTTAAAATGCCCAGAAAGCTACTAAAGACATATTTAAAACAGTTCATGTGACTCCAGTGGTTCAGCATTAATGTTATGAACCACTGATTTGAAACAAAAGATTTGTGAAGCTTTGTTTTGAATTCGTCCATCACTAGATATTGTTGAATAAAGTCAAATAAACTTTTGATTAAATATTATATCAATATTTGTCATTAATAGCCATAAAATAAGTTATTTAGCCAATTTGTTTAAATTAAGGATTGCAGAAATGAATACACCCTAGATTTAATTCAACAAATGTATAATATTCTAGTACTTAGTATGCCTTCCATAATTTTGAATATACTGCTTTGACCCTTCTTGGCACGGAGTGTACAAGTTCATGACAAATTGTCACATCTGTCCTGTTTAACTCCTGGATGATGAGCTCCTTAAATGCCCTGGGGCCGTATTCACAAAACATCTTATCTTAAGGCTAAAAGTAGCTCCTAACTTCCCGATTTAGGAGAAACTCTTAAAAATAATAGGTGTATCAGTCCTAATTTTAAGAGTCCTACATTTTTGCTCTAAGAGTATTTCACAAAGCATTTTAGTGCTAAAACTAGCTCCTAAGTCTGTGAAACGTTAGGAGTAGTCAAGAGGACTCCTAAGTCACTAAGACCAAATCACAAACAATCCTAATCCACCCAAAGACACTGTACACCATTGAGGCAATAGCAATAGAGCCTTCGGTGCTGAACCTTTTCTTCATAAATGCAGTAGGCATACATTTTGATTTATAGATTTGAATCTATGATGAGACGGCAAAAATAAATCTTTAATAAATAAATAAATATTGTCTGATTACCTGTGGCAATGGTTTTCATGAGTTCACACTTACAAATGATTGAATATAGTAAAAAAAATATATATATATATACAGGTGCTGGTCATATAATTAGAATATCATCAAAAAGTTGATTTATTTCACTAATTCCATTAAAAAAGTGAAACTTGTATATTATATTCATTAATTACACACAGACTGATATATTTCAAATTTTTATGTCTTTTAATTTTGATGATTATAACTGACAACTAAGGAAAATCCCAAATTCAGTATCTCAGAAAATTTGAATATTACTTAAGACCAATACAAAGAAAGGATTTTTTGAAATCTTGGCCAACTGAAAAGTATGAGCATGTACAGCACTCAATACTTAGTTGGGGCTCCTTTTGCCTGAATTGCTGCAGCAATGCGGCATGGCATGGAGTCGATCAGTCTCTGGCACTGCTCAGGTGTTATGAGAGCCCAGGTTGCTCTGATAGTGGCCTTCAGCTCTTCTGCATTGTTGGGTCTGGCATATCGCATCTTCCTCTTCACAATACCCCATAGATTTTCTATGGGGTTAAGGTCAGGCGAGTTTGCTGGCCAATTAAGAACAGGGATACCATGGTCCTTAAACCAGGTACTGGTAGCTTTGGCACTGTGTGCAGGTGCCAAGTCCTGTTGGAAAATGAAATCTGCATCTCCATAAAGTTGGTCAGCAGCAGGAAGCATGAAGTGCTCTAAAACTTCCTGGTATACGGCTGCGTTGACCTTGGACCTCAGAAAACACAGTGGACCAACACCAGCAGATGACATGGCACCCCAAACCATCACTGACTGTGGAAACTTTACACTGGACCTCAAGCAACGTGGATTGTGTGCCTCTCCTCTCTTCCTCCAGACTCTGGGACCCTGATTTCCAAAGGAAATGCAAAATTTACTTTCATCAGAGAACATAACTTTGGACCACTCAGCAGCAGTCCAGTCCTTTTTGTCTTTAGCCCAGGCGAGACGCTTCTGACGCTGTCTGTTGTTCAAGAGTGGCTTGACACAAGGAATGCGACAGCTGAAACCCATGTCTTGCATACGTCTGTGCGTAGTGGTTCTTGAAGCACTGACTCCAGCTGCAGTCCACTCTTTGTGAATCTCCCCCACATTTTTGAATGGGTTTTGTTTCACAATCCTCTCCAGGGTGCGGTTATCCCTATTGCTTGTACACTTTTTTCTACCACATCTTTTCCTTCCCTTCGCCTCTCTATTAATGTGCTTGGACACAGAGCTCTGTGAACAGCCAGCCTCTTTTGCAATGACCTTTTGTGTCTTGCCCTCCTTGTGCAAGGTGTCAATGGTCGTCTTTTGGACAACTGTCAAGTCAGCAGTCTTCCCCATGATTGTGTAGCCTACAGAACTAGACTGAGAGACCATTTAAAGGCCTTTGCAGGTGTTTTGAGTTAATTAGCTGATTAGAGTGTGGCACCAGGTGTCTTCAATATTGAACCTTTTCACAATATTCTAATTTTCTGAGATACTGAATTTGGGATTTTCCTTAGTTGTCAGTTATAATCATCAAAATTAAAAGAAATAAACATTTGAAATATATCAGTCTGTGTGTAATGAATGAATATAATATACAAGTTTCACTTTTTGAATGGAATTAGTGAAATAAATCAACTTTTTGATGATATTCTAATTATATGACCAGCACCTGTATATATGTGTATATATATATATATATATAAAACCCAAACCCAAAATATTTATTTGAATAGGGCAACATTTGTATTTTAAAACCTTTATTTTAATATGGAAACATGACACCTCATTCTACAATATTTCTATGATTAAATCGCTGACTCCTCCCTCATCAGCCAATCACTGTGTGTATAGTCCATGGCAACGAGGTCAACCCCGCCCTTACTCTTAGTTTAAGACTTCAGTCAATTCCTTAGTAAAAGTTTGTCTCAGCAGCTTTGTGAATAGGTTTTAAGAGAAAACTCTTTGCTAAGAACTTTTACTGCTATTTAGGAGAACTCTTAGTGGTAAGATAAAATGTTTTGTGAATACAGCCCCTGATCTTTAATGGGGAGTGTTGCTCAACTCATCTCTACACAATCCCCCACAGGTGCTCAAGAGTGTTAAGATTGAGTGCAATACATGTCCATTGTCCACAGAAGGTTTTTCAGCTTGGGAGAATGCATATCCTCATTGTCATGTTGAAAAAATGCCCAACAATGCAGGGAATGAGGAAAGGGTAACATCTTCTGTTTCAAGTTTGAGTATTAAATTATACAGTGGTGTGGGAATTCATGACAGCATTGATAAAGCACAACTCCCCCACACCTTCAGCACTCATACATCCCTATAAGAGCTTTACTACCACTGAACTTTATTGTGGGAACCAGGCACTTCTCACTGTACTCCTCCTCTAGCAACAGCATAACATTTTGGATGCTGTTAGATCCAAAATGATTGATTTGGTCTCATGAGACCAGAGTATTGATTCCCAGAATCTATATTTTTGTAAATTTGGGCTTTGGAAATGGCTAACTGACTTAATTGTGCCTTGGCTACAGTAGGTAGTTCCAGTGAGAACAACAACCATGCATGTCATTTCTGCAGGCTGCATCTTACTCTGTGAGATAAACAGTCACTCTTTTCATAGCTTTTGCTGGCTCTGAGACACTCGCTTGGTATTTCTCCTGCTCTTTGTCTAGCAAAAAAAAATCCCTCATCACTAAATGAAAGCTTAAAATGAAGGCCTGATTATTTCAGAGGCCTTGTCACAAGTCCATTGTTTTTGAATTTCTGTGTTACTTTTGCTATATTTTCACAGTTAAAACAATGATTTGGTAATCCTCTTGTACCACGGTCCTCTTTTGTGCTAAGAAATAAGTCTCCTGACAGTTCTCTCACAAATGGTTCCATTGTGTTCAGCATTAAGTCTGAGAATGATTCAGTGGGCTATATAACACTTTTAATTGTCAAGAAATTACTTCTCTTTAAATGTTTTAGTTCAACATACTTATCAAACATTGCCTTACTTACACCAGATAATTTTTACTTCATTTTATTTAGTAACTTTTAGGAGGGTGTACTAATTTTTGCTACACAACATTTTATCACCTTGATAAGAAAATCTTATTTTCCTGAATAATTTTGACATGCTTCTTTGGTAATTGATTAAGCAGATTTGCTGGAACATATTATCTCTTTAAAGAACCCTAACATGTCTTCTAAGTAATTGAGTAATTGCTGACTTCCAGAAGTTTCAGAGAGGGTGTACTCATTTATGCTGTGCACTGTAGGTTTGTAGCAAATTGGCATAGTGGCTACAATGGCTGCCCTGCCCGTGAACAATGTCTACTTAGTACTTTTACCCGCCCTCAAAAACTGTAGTTGTAGCAACATCATGTCATGTTGTCGACATGAAGACATTTTTTTCTGCTCTGCGGATCCACTTTGCATGCAAGGATGAGGACTCGTGCTGGAATGGATACAGTAAAACCGACGCCATTGTTACTGTTCTTATCACTGTGTATACAAGTGCTCAGGAAGCCTCTGTGGCTGAAATTCAGATATGATAATGTTTTTCCAGCACGCTGTAAGCGGTAGACCAGTCACAACAGACTGGGCCATCTGACCAAACCAAGCTCTTGGAAAGGATGAGTTTAGAGAGACTGAATCGTAAAGAATCCTATAGTTTTTTGATCTTGGATGCATGTAAACTTTTTGGAGACCTCCAAAACAAAATTAGTAACGTTTAAAATAGCATAATGGGACGCTTTAATGTATACAGAGCTGATAATTAGCCATCAGTCCACATACCTTAAACTGTATTTTTTGCATTTGTTTAACAAACATGACAGGCTGTGGCAGCTGTGGAAGCTCCACATTTCATTTACTCTCAAAATGGCTTGCAATGCAAATTTAAGTATAGCGCAATTTACATGCCAAAGTTTGCATTGGGACTAGCAATAGATCGAATGAGAATTCACTGAGGGGGCTTGGCATTAAAATCAAACTGTGCTTTGGCCATGGGCCACTGGAGGACTAGTTTTGTTTAGTCTGTGAAATGCACTTGGGGCCACGTGGGTACAAGAGGTACATGTGCAGAAGCTCAACCAAACATTAACACTCTGTGTGTGTGTGTGTGTGTTTGTTTAAAGTGTGGGGAGCTGGTGCATCTACAACTGATTGAAGCACAGCCCAACCTCTTGGAGATTGGAAACAACCAGGATGAGACCAAAAAGCTTCTTGAGGAACATGAGCAGCTCCTTGCCAAACTTAAGGTAATCCCTGCTGTACCAACGCAAAATACATTTTATTTTTTATCTTAAAGCACAATTGTTTTATGCATCACTGTATTTTGGATCAAATAAATGCAGCTTGAGTGAGAATAAGAGACTTCTTTCTTAAACCTCCCAAACTTTTAAACGGTAGTGTAAATTGTTTGTGTATAAATTTTTATATGCAACCTCCTTTTGCCAAGTTAACAGCTCTGAGTCTTCACCTATAATGCCTGATGAGTTTGGAGAACACCTGACAAGAGATCAGAGACCATTCCTTCATACAGAATCTCTCCAGATCCTTCAGATTCCCAGCTCCATGTTGGTGCTTCTTCTCTTCAGTTCACTCCAATCATTTTCTTTAGGGTTCAGGTCAGGGGACTGGGATGGCCATGGCAGAAGCTTCATTTTGTGCTTAGTGACACATTTTGGTTTTGGTTTTGATATTTGTTTTGGATCATTGTCCTGATGGAAGATCCAACCACAGCCCATTATAAGATTTCTAGCAAAAGCGGTCAGATTTAGATTTTTTATCTGTTGGTATTTGATAGAATCCATGATACCATGTATCTGAACATGATGTCCAGGACCTCCAGCAGAAAAATAGGCCCACAACATTAAAGATCCAGCAGTATATTTAAGCGTGGACATGGGGTACTTTTTATCCATTGGTGCACCAAACCCATCTGGTGGGTTTGCTGCCAAAAAGCTCTTTTTTTAGTTTCATCTGACCATAGAAGGCAGTCCCGTTTGAAGCTCCAGTCTTGTCTGACAACTGAATATGCTAGAGATCAGAGATGAGATGAGAGCAGAGGATTTTTCTTTTAAAAACCTCCCGAACAACTTGTGGGGATGTAGGTGCTGTTTGATAATTTGTTTTAGGCTTTCTGTGACTCAAGACTCAACTAATCTCACCAATTCTCCAGCTGTGATCCTTGGAGAGTCTTTGGCCACTCAAACTCTCCTCCTCACCGCGCATTAGGACGATTTAGACACATGTCCTCTTCCAGGCAGATTTGTAACATCTTTAGTTGATTGGAACTTCTTAATTATTGCCCTGATATTGGAAATGGGGATTTTCAATGCTTCAGCTATTTTCTTACAGCCACTTTCTATTTTGTGAAGCTCAACAATCTTTTGCTGCTCATCAGAACTATATTCTTTGGTTTTACTCATTATGATGAATGATTAAGGGAATTTGGCCTTTGTGTTTCCTCATGTTTATACTTTATATGTTTATACTTCCTTATACAGGAAGTCATGGCTGGACAATTTCATGTTCATGATCACCCTGGTGTGCTAAACATTTTTAATATGAATGGGAATATACTTCATAGATACTTTACTCATAAAAAATTCTAGGGTAATAATTGGGGTATTTATTGGGGTTCATAAATTCTAGGGGTAAAAAAACAATAATTGTGGCCAATGTGTTTTGGAGAAAAACATTTATTTCATAATGTGATTTTTTCCCCCCACTTTCAATTATTTTCCTTCAATGAAAGGTTAGATTTTTGCTATTTTTTATTAATTAAAGATCAAAAGGATAAACAATGCAGATTTACTTTTATAGTCATCTTTGATCATATTTACTAAGGGTGCCAATAATTCTGA
>RJVU01020258.1:828929-849755 GCA_003731715.1 Anabarilius grahami
TCTTAAGCCCGATGTCTTCCTCACAGAACCATGTGGAGATGATTAACGGCATTTCCACTGAAGTTTTTTGTTGCCGTTTTTGGAGGCATCATTATAGCTCCTGAACTTTAATGCCGATTTAAGACCCACCACTCAGTTTAATTGCAAGGTCCTTTAATGTTTCTTTTGAGTCTTTGAAATATGATTGTTATAAATCGGCTCTTTTCAGGATGATTCCATTCATGATGAATGTTTTGAAGGTGAATTATAAAGATATTTGCAGGGTAAAAAAAAATCAAGGATTTAATGAACAGAAATTAATAACAGATGTTAAACGTTCTGTGTACCGTTTCATTTTGTACAACTTTATATTGCCAAATCCAAATAGCTGGCATTACATCTGTCATATGCCACAAAGCGATGCTTTCAGACCTTACAAGGAGAGCTCCTTGCTGCTTTTGAACTGCCTTAAAAATATTGATTTGAACATACAATTATATGCTAGAAGCATATTTGTGCTATATTTGAAAGTGAAAAAAATGTCAGACTGCTCAACTTTTTTGGTGAACATCAGAGCTGCTATCTGACCAAAGTAGCTACAGACTCAGAACGGAGAGTACAGCCTTTAATCAAAACAAAAAAATCCTCTACCACAGTTAAAACGGCATTGCACGTTACTGAATATTTCATCATGTGCATATGTGCATTTGCCCACCAGACGTGTTTAATCAGCATGGGAGCTGCTGCTTGTTTACAGTTTAAATAAAAGAAAAAGCTGTGTACACTTAATATGCTAGAGCACTGTGTTATGTCTAATAATTTAATTTCAATTTAACAGAAAAATGAAGGAGGTGTGTGGGCTTTGCTGGAGGAGGCAGATAAAACAGCAGCTCAGAAGGAAGGAGAGGGAATGGTGTATGAGGCAATGGCTGTCTCTCTCAGCGAGGCTTGGAAAACACTGGTGACCCAGCTGGAGAAGAGGAGATCCCTCCTGATCTTGGCTTGCCATTTCTTTGAGTGTGCTTTGGAGGTAATGTAGGCTAGTTTGTGATGAAGCTGCTGTCAGATCCAATACAGTTGGCTGCCTGATCTGTCAACAAAAGTTTCTTTGCAAACTCTCCATTACACTGTGACTCGTTCACAAAACAAAATGCTCTGAACAAACATATAATCCTCAGATGCGTTCCGGGATGCCATTAAAATAAACCATGCACTTGCTGGGACCCTTCAGAAGTCTGCACAGAGCTGTTTACGAGCTGTTTAAATGCGGCAAAGCGAACCTTCTTTCACTCTTATATTTGTCCTGTTGTCCTGTTACTGAAGAAGACAAATTAGACAAAGCTGGTTTAAGATGGTCCCCCAGCCTGACCAACTAAAAAGTGCATGACACCCTTCTTCTAAAACCACCCAAGACCAGTTAAGATAAGCAAAGCAGCTTATGCATGTTTAAGATGTGTGTTTTTTTAAGCATAAATATGCAAAGAGAAATGTGTCCTTAAGTGTCCAAGTAACTATAGGGGGCACTGGGTATAACAACAGTGACATGTTGTAACTTTAAAGCCCATTGTGATAATTTTGCAACATTTTCCAAACAATAAGTAAAATTATTTTCATAACCAGCAGCTTTTAAAAACAATTTAAAGAAAAACAGAAAGCTTGGTCTCTGATGGTTAAACATTCCGCAGGGAGTACAATACACTGTGTACTGTACAAAACAATGATGGTTTTGTTATTACAGCTTTAAAGTTGGAAACCATGGCGTAATTTGATATTGAACATGCAATGTTGTATATTTGTTTAGTTTTTATGGTGAACAGCTGTTTCTGTGTATCTTCAGCGATCTGAAGCAACTTAGTCACATCACTTTGATATCTGCTTCAGTTATATATTCTAGATAAAAGAAGATGACTCATCAAGGTCACATGGGGATTTTTTGAATGAAGCCAAAAGCGGTGGTTTTGAAAATAAACTCAAGCAGATAACAAATGCTGAGCTTGTTTCAGAACAATATTTGTTTTGCTGCTAACATTTCAACACACTTGCTTCCTGCTAAATTACTGTTATGATAATGTACATAGTCGACTGCATTCATTCGTTGAAGGTTGCTGCTATCATTTATGTAACGAGATGGAGTTGTCATTCACCAGAAACTGGTCATGCAGAGTAAACACACTGTTTCCGAGCAGATGTTGAAAGAAATGTCACGTACCAGATCTCGGATATCATTCTTTCAAAGAGATCAAAAGGAATTTAACAATTGTTGTTCCATAGTGATTCCATTAAAGGTGCCATAGAATGCTTTTTCACAAGATGTAATATAAGTCTAAAGGTGTCTCCTGAATGTGTCTGTGAAGTTTCAGCTTAAAATACCCCATAGATTTTTTTTAATACATTTTTTTAACTGCCTATTTTGGGGCATCATTAGAAATGCGGCGATTCAGCGTGCTTCCCCTTTAAATTCTCGCGCTCCCCGCCCCCAAGCTCGCGACTGCCTTAAACATTGCATAAACAAAGTTCACACAGCTAATATAATCCTCAAAATGGATCTTTACAAAGTGTTCGTCATGCAGCATGTCTAATCACGTAAGTATTGTATTTATTTGGATGTTTAGATTGTTTACATTTGATTCTGAATGAGTTTGAGGCTATGCTCCATGGCTAACAGCTAATGCTACACTGATGGAGAGATTTATAAAGAATGAAGTTGTTTATGAATTATACAGACTGCAAGTGTTTAAAAATGAAAATAACGACGACTCTTGTCTCCGTGAATACAGTAAGAAGCAATGGTAACTTTAAACACATTTAACAGTACATTAGCAACATGCTAACGAAACATTTAGAAAGACAATTTACAAATATCACTAAAATATCATGTAATCATGGATCATGTCAGTTATTATTGCTCCATCTGCCATTTTTCGCTGTAGTCCTTGCTTGCTTACCTGCATAACATCTGATGATTCAGCTGTGCACAGATCCAGATGTTAATACTGGTTTGTCTAATGCCTTGAACATGAGCTTGCATATGCAAATATTGGGGGCGTAACGTTACATATTAATGATCCCGACTGTATCAGTCGGTGTTATGTTGAGATTCGCCTGTTCTTCAGAGGTCTTTTAAACAAATGAGATTTACATAAGAAGGAGGAAACAATGGTGTTTGAGACTCACTGTATGTCATTTCCATGTACTGAACTCTTGTTATTCAACTATGCCAAGGTAAATTCAATTTTCAATTCTATGGCACCTTTAACAATTGATTTAGTAGGAACTCCACACCAATATTTTGATTCTATGCAAACCAAAAATACTCATTAAAACAAAACAGTACTATTTGGGAACATTTTGGTATTTGTATTTATGAAAGTACCACAACAAAACTCTGATTCTGAACTCCATGTTGTCATGTGACGTGAGCAACCATTCAGTAACACGGATCTTATAAACCTTAAGTACAACACAGTAACAGATTTTTCTTGATTTTTAGTCAGACATCGCTATAATATTAATCAAACAATAGTTTGATTCAAACCAATGACTCAAGTATTTTAGACAGATGAATTAAAAAAAACTAGCTCATGAGAGTAATTTGGCTACATAGTGAAATGTGCAAAATTTGAGGTGATATGTTCACTTTTTCATAAAAGCATGAAACTTGGTACACTTGTACAGTTTGGGGCCCTGAACATTTTCACAAATGGAGCCATCACAAAAACGCCTCGTGGTCGATACATTCATATTTTACATTCATACTTTTTTCACTTAACATTTTTTAAGTGAAATGTTATGTTTTTTTAAGTGAATTAAAAAAATGTTTTGAGTGAATGTTATGGTTTCCACTGAAAATACTAAGCAGTACATCATTTTCAGCATTGATAATAATAAGAAATGTTTTAGGATTAGAATGATTTCTGAAGGATTACATGAATAAATTAAATTTTAAAATATATTAATACAATTATTTTAAACTGTAATAATATTTCATAACAATTTAAAAACTTTTTGGATTGTAGTTTGCCATCAGGATAGATGAAGCTGAGGGCTTTCAAAGTGTTGGCCGGAAGTCGACCACTGCAGACAACATGAATGAATTGCTTCAGAGACACAGCAGTATTAAAAGAGGTAAGAGCTTTGTTCTCCAGTTGTGTCTGTCTGTCATTCAAACTAAATAACCATAGGCCCCATTCTGAGCACCCTTGTAACTCACAACCACCCAAACACCATAGCAACTGACTGATGATCCACTCAACACCCTAGCAACAAGAGCAAAATCCGTATGGGAAGTTTTGTTAGATTGACAGTAAAAAACACTATAATGAGATCATCATCATAGGAGCCATGCACATACTGTATGAACGTCAAAACAAGTGTGCATAGAGCTTTTTGTCATCTGTCATAGACACTGTAGAGTAAAAACACACCAATATATTACAAAGCTTGTGCTCTATCCTCAGGGATGTTGGAGAAGTCAATGCTGGTGTTGAATAAGAGTCGCGAGTTGCTGGAATTTTTGAAGGCCTTCCAGTCCGAGAAGGCCCTGCAGTATGGCAGAGCTTCTCATGGGGCCTGGAGCAGCTTTGGAAAGGTTGAAGGTCTAATGGAGATTCTGCAGGACAGACGCAGGCAAGTGGACCTTTGCATGAGACAACAGCAGCATGAGCTGGAAACAATCTCCCGCATTTGCCAATGGAAGCAACAGGAACAGGAGGTAAGTCACTCTGCCAGAAAAAAAAGTGTTTTTTATTAGGGCCCTATTGTAATTGCTTGGTCAATTCTTCTTCTTCTCCAAAATGAATCGCATTTTTGAGGGCCTAAACATGCTTGAAAACTCATAAAACTTACGTCTGATATGGGTTTCAGAATTAGGTGTGGCAAAATGGCTCAATAGCGCCACCTACAAAATTTCAATTAAGCGCCCTTCGCGCTACGTTTCACGTACAAGTATGACATTCGGTAGACAGATGTAACAGCCCAATACCTACAAAAAAAGTCCCTGGGTGCAAAATCTGAAAACTTAACAGGAAGTGAGATAGTTTTGAATTTTCTCTGCAAAATTTTGGCAGTTTTTGCCATTTCCACACATTTTACTTTAACAAACTCCTCCTAGAGCTTTAATCAGATCAACATCATATTTGGTCAGTCTAATCTAAAGGCCTTTGCGACATTAAATTGCGAAGATCTACATGGCAATATTCAGTTATAGTCATAGCGCCACCTGTGGGTAACAGGAAATGACATGTTTTACACTGTGATTAACTCCTTATAGAGATTTAACCAGAACCATGTCATATTTGGTCAGTCTAATCTTAAGGCTTTAGCNAAAATTTCAATTAAGCGCCCTTCGCGCTACGTTTCACGCACAAGTATGACATTCGGTAGACAGATGTAACTTTTTTTTTTAAATTTTGGCAGTTTTTGCCATTTCCACACATTTTACTTTAACAAACTCCTCCTAGAGCTTTAATCAGATCAACATCATATTTGGTCAGTCTAATCTAAAGGCCTTTGCGACATTAAATTGCGAAGATCTACATGGCAATATTCAGTTATAGTCATAGCGCCACCTGTGGGTAACAGGAAATGACATGTTTTACACTGTGATTAACTCCTTATAGAGATTTAACCAGAACCATGTCATATTTGGTCAGTCTAATCTTAAGGCTTTAGCGATGTTACATTGCGAAGATCTTGAGTTTTCGCTGAAGGGCGTGTCCGTGGCGGACTGACAAAGTCTGTTGTTTCGCCATAAAAGAGGAAGCTGTTGTAAGTCAGGCATACAATGTCCGATCTGCCCCAAACTTCACATGTGTGATAAGCGTTCTGGTCTAAAGACATCTATATGCCAATATTCAGTTAGTCATAGCGCCACCTGCTGGCAATAGGAAATGTCATGCTTTACACTGTAATCCACTCCCAGAAACACGATTAAATGTGCCACAAAGTACCAAACATGTTAGAAACATGCCAAATCATGCAACGCTTGGCTAAGTGCTAATATATGCGATTTACGCCACAAAACAGGAAGTTGTGGTAACTCGGGCATACAATGTCCGAGTTCTGTTCCAAACTTTACGTTTGATAATAGTCCTGGCCTGAAGACATCAACATGGCAATATTCAGTTATAGTCAAAGCGCCACCTGCTGGCAGCAAGAAGTGTGGTGCATCAAAATGACCTTGCCATATTTCTCCTCTATTTATCCGCTTAAATGAATATCGCCCACCGTTCACAGTTTTCCTAAGGCCACCGGGTGGCGGTGAGCCCAGTTGTGAGGGCTTTTTCATCGCTGCTTGCAGCTTTAATTCGTATTGCATCTCAAGTTAAATAAAAAATATTCTGTAAAAGAAAATAAGCAATCAACTGCACTGGGCCTTGCAACAGAAGAATATAAGAGGCACTCCTACCTATTTTTCAGCAATCGGCATGGAAAAATTTTCATTTTCTGTGATACTACATTTATTGATTGCTTCTTTAAGATATCGACCACATGACAACAGGATAAAATTAAAGCAGAAAATGTCTACATGTGCTCCATAAAGGGTTCTCCAGAAACCAGTCACAATCCTGAAAAAATCTCTCAAGACAATATGAGTTCTACATTAAGTATTTCACAGAAGCCTATAAGTAACCTTACTGCCATTGTGCAATGAATAGCTTGGTAATGAATATGATATGATGAATATTGCTTAAGTGAAAGTCATAATTTTCATAAGTGGCTTTTTGTGTGTTCACTTTAGATTGTACAAACTCTCACATGGTAAAGGTTATTCAAGCATGCTCAAAGGCACTCTGCAAAAACACGCTGATGACCGGCTGCCTTTTAAAAATGTTGAACTAAAATAACTGGCCAGCATACTTAACATGCTGAGAGGGGACAGGGCACATGCTTGTGTTTGATATGATCCCTGTGGAAAACCTCTTACTGCTTTCACTAATGTTTTGAATAACAATGTTACATTTAAAATAATAGTAAATGTAAAATGCTGAATTATTAAATGTAAACTGCTGAATTGAACCACTGTGACTCAAATAATAATAAAGATTATCAAATAAAAAATAACTGAAGGGAAAAAAAAGCCTGACAGATGTTTTGCTTCCTTTGAAGCTTTTTAGAACATGCACGAATCATGCTGGAAAACATGATCATCAGGTTTTATTCATATCAGATCTGTACTGTTGTCATTAAAGACATACCAAATAATAAAATATGACATTTTTCTACTTTGATCTATTTTTTCATGCTGATCATTTGTAATTATAATTTTGTATAAATAAAAGTAAATTGTAAAAATGCAAAGTATATGCATTTTCATTTGAGGTCTCACACTTCTCACAATGTTGCGTCTTTTAAACAGGTAACACAATGGTTTAAGGAAAAGACTACTTTGCTCTTGGAAAACAGTCAGCTGGGTTCATCTCTGTCAGAAAATGAGGACTTACTACATGAATGCAAACAGTTTGAACAGAAAGCCAAGGTAAGAGATCACTAGACTTTTCAATAAACATTTGGCTTCCAAGGTTTAAGTTCACAGTTAAAATAAATCACATATACCTTAATATATTGGTTAAAATATTAAACTCACTGTTTTTTTTTTGTTTGTTTTTTCAAGATGGCAAATGTACTGTATTAATTCTTTTTTCCCCCACAATACATGAGCAAATGTCATAATTGAATTTTAAATCATTTTAAAAGGGGGTTGATTAAGATTTAACTTTTTTAACTTTAGTTAGTGTGTAATGTTGCTGTTAGAGCATAAACAATATCTTACCAGCCATGTTGGGCTGCTTTAGAGAAGAGGAAGAGTTGCTGTTGCCATGCCGTCATTTTACGCCGGACTGCTTCACAAACGAGGGAGTCTCTCCATCAGTGTCCGACTCCGGTTTGAACAATGTAAAGCTGAACACCGTTACTGACAATCGACATTTTGGCTGTGTAAGATTCACCAGCTTTGTTGTTGTTGTTGAGCAACCGAAGCGCGAGCTGTTAAAGCTCCACCCTCTTTTGGAAATCAGCCGGGAGCAGCAGCTCATTTGCATTTAAAGGGACACACACAAAAATGGTGTGTTTTTGCTCATACCCAAATAGGGGCAAATTTGACAAGCTATAATAAATGATCTGTGGGGTTTTTTGAGGTGAAACTACACAGACACATTCTGGCAGTGGTGTAGTCTAGTTTTTTGTAGTGAGTATACTGTGATTCCACCCTCCACCCCCCCAGCCGCATACTCACCCGTCCCAGAGTGACACCCCATCAGCACCGCCACACTAATGCACATAGTATGCAACTGATCTAGGCTACATGTTATTGAGAGCATTCCGAAAGACTGCTTCTGTGTGTTTTATCAACGTGTCAATTTATTATAAGCAACACAAGACTTTAACCAGTGGTTGGGTTAAATGTTTGCCCAATGTGCTGGGTAGTTTTATTTAACTCAACTATTGTGTAATAATTGCTGTATTGCTTTCTTAAAATTAACCCAAAATATTTTGGAAATTAACATTTATCAATTTTAAATATAATTAAACAAACATTTATTAAATTGTCTATTTTATTAATGATCACCTTTTGATTATTATTGTTGCCTCTATTATTGTTGCCCCTAATTGTGTCTGATTTTTAATTTCCAACCTATTTTGGGTTCATTTTAATTCAGCCATACTGTAATTTTTAAACAATAGTTGGGTTAAATAAAACTACCCAGGTTGGGCAAACATTTAACCCAACTGCTGGTTTAAACAACCCAATTGCTGGGTTTGTCCATTTTCAACCCAACTTGGGTTGTTTTGCAGCATTTTTTAGAGTATAACAATAATGGAAAGATGAGGCTTATCAGTATGTCACAATATCACCCCGTTTGGACTTTGTTTTCTGTTTTGCACCATTTCCTGCTAATCTGTCATCATAGTTATGCATTTCAATTCACTAACTTGAAATTCGATTCGATATTTGGATATACTGTATATCAGGTACAGTACATGGCAAATTTTCTCAAGAAAAACTAATGCTGTAAAATATACATGGGAATCAGTTGGTACTACATTCATATTGAACGTTAAAATGAACTGATTTGTATACAAACTTAAACTACACTTAAGGACATTTTTGTAGTAATAAAGTTATAATAGGCCTATCAACTTTAAATTTATTTTTTTGAAATTTATTTTTTGAAATATAAACATTTAAATGGTGGCTGTCAACTTGATGGATTTATTCAAACATTCATTATATAGGCTATTGAAGAACATTAAAATGTATAATTAATATGTAATATGGTGCATATATTTAGCTAAATGCTCCTCTCTAGAGTTCGTTTTTCTAGCTGACTGATGAATTTATGGTCACTGAATATGTTTGTTCTGAGGTAACGTTAGCCTAAATGTGACGTTACGTGACATTGTTTACAAGCTGTTTTATTAACGTCTTTCTGCGGTTGAAACACTGATTACACAAATACACGAGACATGATACGGATTTCGTTAAGTTGTACTGTATCTTTTAACATAGGCTACCTTTAGAAGTTCTTTCATGTTTATTTCGCGCTGTAACTGGAGGAGAGGATCAGTTCACGTGCGCTACACGTTGCCAGCGCTTCTCTTGAACTGATGAGACAGAATATGACATTTGAAACCACAAATCTTATTGTGATTTATTGGATGGTTACATATCCTCGCGCTTTTTTAAGTGGGTATACGGAAATCCTTGACCTTTCCTAGTGGGTTTACGGCGTATACCTGCGTATCACGTAGACTAACTTACACCACTGCATTCTGGGGACACCAGAGATTTATATTATATTATCTTGTAAAAGGGGCATTATAGATCACCTTTAAATATTTTTGTTTGAGTGGATATTGCCATGTTTGCTTGTCTCAGGTGTTATGCGTTGACTGCTAAAAAAAAACCTGTCAATTTATGCCGCGTTCCATGCAAACCGTAACCCGTGTTTTTCCAACCTTCTACCCGTGAAAGTGCACAGGAACAGCAGTCAAAGCCGTGAACTCGTACTGTCACATAGGCCGCGAAACAACAATGGCAGCCCCTACGGATGCGGTGTTTATGCAAGTGCACTGTAAATTAAAAGGTATAACAGCTTCTCTTGCCTTATGCGCCATTTTCCTCCTCTGTTTCCCTCAAATAAGCAAGGAGTAAGCACCTTTGGCGATAGAAATAATTGTTAATGAGCATAAGCCCCGTACGGTCCGCCATTCTGGTTTGTTTACACTTTTACGCATTTTGGCGTGACTTTCCTGGAACGCTACAAAGTCGTGAGTCGTGATTTGATGTCGTGACTTACGGGCTCAAAAACCTGCCTGGAACACAGCATTATTATGAATATTTAAGCCGTTTTTTTATTTCGCTCTTCAAAATGTTTTAAAACAAAACATATTCCCCTGGGTTCACAGACAATGCTAAAGCCTAGTCCTAGACTAAAATGCATGTTTGAGCTGTTTTAACTGAAAGCAACTTGCTCTGACATATCCTAAAATATGTCAGTGCCATTGTTTTGTCTCAAGATGCACACCAGTGATGTTTTTTCTAAGACATGTTTATAAAGGCTCCTAATTGAACTATAAGGTCTAATCCTGGCTTAATCTAAGCCCTGTCTGTGAAACCAGGTCATTGTGTTTTAATTGATTAAATCTGTAATTAGTGTATAGGTCTTTGTCCACAAAATCACTTTTCCATCCTGTTTTTGCAATATCACTATCAACTATTTTATTATCAAAAGTCAGATATTAGGATGTGACATTTTGGTGGGAAAACAATACAGACATCAGTAAACATTATTTATTAATAATAATTGTATGAATTTAATACATACTTAAATGATAAAACAAATAACATTCACTTAATAAATAATTTAATATAATTACAGAAATGTGTATGGTATTATATAACTTTCAAAATTAAATTCACATTAACATGTAAGTTAAATCCCTCACTGGGCAACAGCTACAGTAACATTAGATCTCTATTTCTGTACTGTTAATCCTCTTTCCATTGTGTGAATAAGTTATAATTAATAAAGTTTAAGTGTCTGAGCTTGACCACAGCACATTACTTAAAATCTGATACCCTTACAGAAATAGCTGCTAATATTACAACACAAAAATAATCTTCATATTCATATATACTTCTTATCAGGACTTGCCCAAATAATAACATTTGTTCTCAGGCATAAATCTTTTTGCACTTTAGATCAGTGAATTGTGTTTCACACTGTATCTTCCTTCAGGACTGGGGTGTGCTGGTCGAGAGGTTACTACAGCAGACATCAGATCTGATTTCCTCGAATGAGTCCACACAACTTCAGCGCTTGTCAGAGAAGAGTGAGAACCTCAAAACTACACACGAGCAGTTCTGGAGCCTCATGATGAATCGTCTGGCTCATTTGCAGGAGAGCAATGCCTTTTACAGCAGTGCTAATAAAGTACGCACTGTAATGTAGTAGCACTTCACATGCTTTGACTAAGTTGAGGTTTGCATAGCTCTTGAGCTGATACAGACCTAACTCTTGGTAAACACTTCAGCGGCTATATTTCTTCTGACCACGCTCTAGTGACTTGTGTGTCATATGTTTTTGTTGTTGAAGGTAGTACCCCCTAGTGGAGATGTATATTGTAATAATATGAGTGTGGGTTAGAAAAGAGGAGAAAGTAGAGTGATTAATGGAGATTGTTGCATACATTGATATAGAGCCGATTCCAAATTACATGACAAAAACATTTATTTAGTAACGTAATCTGTTAAATTACACATTTTATGTAATATAATCTGACTACTTTTTAATTGCCTTTAGATTACTTTTGACCTAACTCATCATTATATCATATCACATTAAATACGATAGTCTTGTACCATATTATAATATGAAGAAAATCTTTTTTTATTTTTTTATTTTTTTTGTTATCAACAACATGAAGTGCATTAAACATTCCTTGTTTAAGGTTTCCCTATCTGGGGTTTGTGAAGGGGTTTTGTACGTTTAATGAAAAGCTAATAATTAAATAAATCATAAAAAATCAAACCAAAATTAAAATAAATAATTTTAAAACGATGAAACAGAAGGATTATGGAGAATCAAAATCATTCAATTCATTCATTCAGTTAGGGAGAATTCAATAAATGTATTCAATATTTTAATTATTTCATAATTTATTTAATAAATAAATATTATTTATAAGTGATTTACTGCTTGATAACATCAGTCTGCCAGTTGAAGGTCATAATGGAGACATTTGTACTGCAATAAATCATAAAGTATAAATCATTTAAAGGGTTAGTTCACCCAAAAATGAAAATTCTGTCCTTAATTACTCACCCTCATGTCGTTTCGCATAAGTTCTTCGTTCATCTTCAGAACACAAATGAAGATATTTTAGATAAAATCCGATGGCTTTCAAGATGGCAAGATAATTAACACTTTGAGATGCCCAGAAAGCTACTAAAGACATATTTAAAACAGTTCATGTGAGTACAGTGGCTCAACCTTAATGTTATGAAGCAACGAGAATACTTTTTGTGTGCCAAAAAAACAAAATAGCGACTTTATTCAACAACATCTAGTGACGGGCGATGGGCGAAAACACTGCTTCACGAAGCTTCAAAGTTTTACAAATCTTTTGTTTCAAATCAGTGGTTCAGAGTGCATATCAACTGCCAAAATCACATGATTTCAGTAAACAAGGCTCCGTTACGTCATAAGTGTTTCGAAATTTCAATGGTTCATGTGAATTTGGCAGTTTGATACACAATCATTTCGGATTGTGTATCAAACTGCCAAATTCACATGAACCATTTGATACAAAAGATTTGAAAAGCTTCGAAGCTTCATGAAGCAGTGTTTTGAAATCGGCCATCATTAGATATTGTTGAATAAAGTTTTTTTTTTTTTTTTTACTTACAAGACTTACAAAGGATTTTATGACATTATATATTTTTGTCGTCAGGCATTTGAGGTGCTGGGCACCATAGAGATAGCTATAAAGGATCTGAAGACTCAACCTCTGTCATTACCTGAGCTGGCTAGGAAACATGAAGAGTTTTCACGCAGTATAAAAGACTCATCCAGCGAGCCTCTTCAGAGAGGTCAGCTGTTACTTCAGAAGCTCGACCCACAAAGGTGAGAAGACAAAGAGCAGATGCTCTAAGGTCTTTAAAAAAAGACCTTATCACAGCAGATATCCAGACTCCAGGTTTTCAGTGGATTTGAAGGTTCTGTGCGGTGTCAGGCATCTGTGTTTGTTTGTTTGTTAGTGCCCAAGTTGGTGGGATACAAAGAATGCTGGGATACATCAAAGAGAGAATTGAGGTTCTGAGCCACGAGTGTAATGCCCACAGAGCGTTATCAGGCAAAAGGCAGCAGCTGGTGTCCTCATTTGAAGAACTGGTGGATAAGGTATAGAAAAGTGTGATAGTTTCTCTTTTCACTGTTTTAAGACTTAGTAGGCACCTGTAATAAGACAGAATTGAGGGCAAAACATCATTTTTGGCACATTTTAATAAGAATTGTAATAAATAATAATACTAATAATTTATAAGACATAATTTAAAGTATTTATACATGGTGGTGGTAATTGCTGTTGCCTTTTTAATCAAATGCAAAAATGTAATTTATTAATATTTGCTGTTGACTTTTTATTTACGCTGATCAAAAACAAATCAAATTTATTTACTTAATGTCACAAAATATGTAAATTTGTTGGCACATTTCTCCACCTAAAAATAATAATAATTTATATAACGTATTTATACACCATTGTTGTCATTAAAACATAATGTGTGTGTGTGTGTGTATATATATTTATACAATTGTCTTTTTTTGTATTTATAGATCATAGTTATATTTTCTCTTGCCTGTATGCTGATTAAACTAAAGAAATGCAAAAATGTATGATTTATTTGTTTATTTATTTAACCTAGACATGTTTTCCTGAGATTCACCCTTAAACTTTTTTAATGCATCACTAGATAGATAAATGTGACTTAATACTTTACAGTAGCTTGTTGAAAAGTGTATATATTTCCTCAATGATCCATCTCAAAGTTCTAAATCTCTACAGGTCTCTGCTTGGATTAAGAGTAGCAACAGTGTCCTCTCTACCAGCACAGAGCCTGGTTCATCTCTAACTGAGGCTGAGGACACCCTTAACAAGCATGTTGAGCTACTCTCACAGTCTCAGGTGACTTCATACTCAACAAAATAATATAAAATGGAAAGTTCAAAGTGAATTTTGTTATTTTATCATTTTCTTCAACCCCTAAAAAGTTTGTAAAAGTGCTATGAAGATCTACGTATTGTAAATCAGGTCTTTCTCTGAATTGTGTTTTGTCCTGCAGGATTCTATGAGAGAATCGGAGGCTATAGCTGGTTTTATAAAAGAACTAAAGGGACTGGAATCCTCAGAGACAGTCGAGTTGTCTAACAAAGCTTCAATTCTGGCAGAGGAGATGAAAACGTTGGTGAGGAACATATCATTGCACGTGGAGAGCCTCAGGCCCTATGTGGAATTTTTGCGCTGTGCAGATGAGGTATGGTTATATATTTATAACATATATTTATTGTAATGAAGTACCCAGTTAGACTAAGGCCAATATTCCAATGATGATAATTTGTGTGATGGCACAGGTTGAGGAGCAGATAAGGACGCTTCAGGAATGCTACAAGAACAAGCCAGAGGAAGAGGAGGAAAATGAAGGAGCAGGTGCATCCATGAAGGAAATGTTGGATGCTAAGTGGCAGTCACTGCTGCAGAGGTTTTTCACCATGCAGGATCTTGGCAACAACTTTATTAACTCCTCTAACATGGTAAGAAACTTTGTAGAGCATTTTAACACAAGTTTAACAATCAGTGGTCTTTACAAATCTAGGGCAGTGTCTTGGGGGTTTAAAACATAATGTATATATCTTTTTATTTTTTATTTTGTATGCAGATCAGTGGCAGCCTGAATCTAAACGTTAAAGCAGCAGAGCATGTTGTAGAAAAATATATGGAGACACTGACCAAGAAGAAATCTGAACTAGCAGACTTGTGGACATCCTGGCAACTTCATTATAGTCAGATAAAATCTGTGAAGAAGCAATGGAAAAAATGTAAAGATCAACTTAAAAAGGTAACTTGGGATTTCACTTGGAAATACATCAAAATATGGGAAGTTGGGAAATGTTGGTCCATATTATTTTAATTAATTATTACAGCTTTTAAAGAGACTGCAAATTTATTTCTTACAACAAAACATTATTAATAGACCTTTATCCAGTGCCCTCAATTCTTTGTTAATTGCCTGCAGGTTCTTCATGATTTAAGGGCAATGGAGGAGATTTTTGCTCCAGCATCAAAGGTTGATTTGGGGGGTGATCCTCAGTCTGTGTCTAAACTACAGGAGAAATTTAACGCTGTAAAGCCAGAATTCCTGGTGAGAAAAGACTTTTTTGCTTTCTCATTAGCGCTTATGATTTGTTTTAGCAACTTTACAACTAACCTAAATTTTAAAACTTTTATAGCAACTGAATGCAGAGGTGGAATTCCTGGTTAAGACATCCGAGCTGCTCGGCTTGAAAGGGATACCGGTAAAAGAGAAGAATGAGAAAGTTTCTGAGCTTCTGCAGCTACATCAGCGTGTCAGAGACAAAATCAGGGAGTATGAAACCGTTCTCAGTATGGCTGGTAAATTTCATCAGCTTTATCAAGAGGTAAAGTCCCATTTCTGTCAGAAAACTTTAAAGAATTAGAGATTGTGATGGATTTAAAAATCAGAATTGATATGCACTGTTAATAGTTTGTTAATTAGTTCTAACCCATTCTTTATTATTAATATTTTCACAGTTTTGGAGTAATTAAAGTTGGGTTTTTTTTTTTATAAACACTTTTTGTTATACTAGATGAAACTCTTCGCATCTTGATAGAAATCAATAATAGAAGTAGTCTAAATATTAAAACATGTACATATATCTAATGTGGACATCTCAGGATCAAAAAAATGTCCATCCAATGACTGATAGCCTCTCTGAGATTGCCTACTCTGCCTTTAATAATAAAAGTATGAGAATTAAATAGTGATGAAGATGATAAATTATGACTAAGCCACTGGACTAAACACTAATAATAGTAGTAATCATCATCATCATCATCATCCAGTAATGTTTTAAACAGTACTGAACAAGTACTGAATGTTACTACTATGCTGGACATAGTATTACTACTGTTTTTTTGTTGTTTTTTTTAACCTTAACTACCTTGGCCAGCTCATTAAAGATAGTATTTTTAATTTTATTTTTTGTTTTAAGTTTTGTAGACTTAATATATTTTCAGTATTACATTACATTACATTATATTATGAAATTTGTAGCCTAAGCATAAATAATTGTTTTTACTTCTTTCTTTTTTTTAGCTGGATCCCGTCTTACACACAGAACCAGTGACTGTGTTCAGTGACACCAATCAGGCCAGGACTCAGCTGACTCAACACCAAGAGAGGCAGAGGCACATCCACCATCTGTATAAGCTCGCCCTCTCTCTGGGTGCAGACCTCACCAGCACTGTGCAGCAGTCGGTGCGTTGATTACTTAACAATATTGCATGCCCTCATTATCTTCAAATAATCCATGCATTATTTCGATTTCCTTACCTGAACCAGACTTTTTGAACTTTTCTTTACATAACATAGGCTCATCTGGTTTACATCTGGTATTAAGAAGCATTTTGGTTGATCGGATTACAAGTGGAAATCCCTAAATACAGGTGTAAACAGGGTCTAAAACTTTTGTCCACTTTTGACCATTTCCGGAGGTAGCCGAAAACGCATTAGATCGTATTGCTTTCGTAGTGTAAACGCTTATGTGGTCGAAGACCCTTATGTAAATTGTACAAGCTTATTTTGTCCATTAGATTGAAAGATCTGGAAAAAACCCATACATTACCCTCTCATAGACCCTCCCCTCAAAGAAATCAGGACAGAAGTGGTTGAAAGTGGACAAAAGAGACGGATTAAAACACCAGGTGTAAACGGGTGTTTGTCTCCCTCATCTACTTGTGATCCGATCGACCAAAACGCATCTTAATACCAGGTGTAAACAGGGCCGAATTGGTTGAAAGTGGACAAAAGAGGGATTAAAACACCAGGTGTAAATGGGAATTTGTCTTCCTTGTCTTTCTTGTGATCCAATTGATCAAAACACATCTTAATACCAGGTGTAAACAGGGCCGTCATGTCAACAGAACTTGTAGAACCATCCTATTGATTATTTCTTGCTTTGTCATACATAAATACATACTTGTTGCTTTGATAGAAACTGCCACAAATGACCATCCCTTTCCCCCTTCTTTATGCTCAAAGCATGTGCTGGTGTTGTCAGTGCATCAGTTACAGGAAAAACTGGTCAAGTTGGAGAGAGGAAGCAATGAATGGATCGCTGAGGCTAATAAGTGTGAAGAGAGTTTGATATGCAACGTCCACTTCTGCCTTCATAAGGAAGAAATCAGTGAGGTAAGTATTGTATTTGTGTCAGTCAGTCAGGGTTTAGATCATTTACTAATCTTTAGTGATCTCTGCACTAATCTCATCTGAGGTGCAGATTTTTGTACCCAAAACAATAAAAACTTTTTCCACTGTCTTTTGGAACTCAAAGAGGTGTTATTTGCTACTGTGCCATTAAGACTCCAGTGCAAACGATCCCAGTGCATGTGAAACAAGACTGTTGGGTCCAATATAGTTGTTAATGGTCCCATTCTTCAATAACAGCCTCTTTTCAAAGCATGCAGTGTATTGTATACAGTAATGGTGGATTTAAATGCGCAAAAATGGGCAGTCATGTATTCATCTTAACATTGAAAGTTGCAGAAGTGCAGAACAAGCCAATTTTAGCAGCTTAAAGTGTTAGTTCACCCAAAAATGAAAATAATGTAATTTATTACTCGCCCTCATGCCGTTCCACACCCGTAAGACCTCCGTTAATCTTCGGATAACAAATTAAGATATTTTTGTTGAAATCCGATGGCTCAGTGAGGCCTCCATTGCCAGCAATGACATTTCCTCCGAAATGATTTAAATATGTTTTTAGTACATTAATGGATCTTGAGAGAGGAAATGTCATTGCTGGCTGTGCAGGCCTCACTGAGCCATCGGATTTCGACAAAAATATCTTAATTTGTGTTCTGAAGATTAACGAAGGTCTTACGGGTGTGGAACAACATGAGGGTGAGTAATAAATTACAGAATTTTCATTTTTGGGTGAACTAACCCTTTAAGTTTCAATGAATGTTCTGTTTTCATTCTGAGATCTGGAAGTTAGTATGTTTTCAATGTATAATTAACTTTTTTATCTCAAAATATCACTGAAGCTTTGATTCCCCATGACCCCCTTTTAACTGTATGGAAAAGGATTTTGGTCCAGCCCTTATTGTCTTTCATTTTCCTTAAAGATGTGTTAACTCTTTTTTTCCCAGCCCACAGATCCAGGGCTCAGCAACACACTTGTGTTGGGCTTTTGTGGCTGGCTCTCATTCTCTCTCTACCTGAATTATTTATAGCTTGTTAAATTTAGTCTGTGAACTGCAGGGTTTGTCTCTCCCTGTGTTGACTGAGGGATCCTGCCATTTGTCTCTCATCACTTCAGATAGCAGGAAGGATTCCTCCCTTATCACATACTTAATGCCCTCCAACCACAAAATCCAACAGTCAATCCCCAGGATTACACTGCAAGCCTCCCGGGACACAGAACATCAGATAGGTTTCCTATCATGTCTCAGTTTTATGATGTCCTTTATAAATTTTGATTACAGCACAAATTGATTTCTCCGTAAAAGGAAAACAGACATATTCACTTATCTTGTTGCCACATGGTCTGAAAATATGGACTGCCACAGCCATATTACCCAGTATTCCAAGACTGGTTGCCCTAAGCAGGGTTGAGCCGGGTCAGTACCTGGATGGGAGACCTTCTGGGATAACTAGGTTACTACTGGAGGCCAGCAGGGGGTGCTCACCCTGTGGTCTGTCCTAATACCCCAGTATAGTGACGAGGACACTATACTGTAACAAGCACTGTCCTTCAGATGAGACGTTAAACCGTGGTCTTGACTCTCTGTGGTCATTAAATGGCACTACTTTTAAACAGTTGGGGTGTAACCCCAGTGACCTTGCCAAATTCCTTCCATTGGCCCTTATCAATCATGGCCTCCTAATAATCCCCAATCACTGATCTGGCTCTATCACTCTCTCTTCTCTCCACCTATAGCTGGTGTGTGGTGAGCGGTCTAGCTCCGCTGTACTGTGGCTGCTGTCACATCATCCAAGTGGATGCTGCACATTGGTGGTGGTTGAGACCCCGCTTTGGCTGTACAGCAGTACATAGTAAAGCACTATATATATATGCCTTGTTACTATTGTGATAATATTATAATCTCTGTCTCCCTCTAGAGGACAACAATCTCACTGTTTTCCTCTCTAAATGAATAAGTTCAGGCATATAGACCGGTGATTCTCAACCAGAGGTCTGGGGTCCACTAGGGGACTTTTATAGATACAGACATTAAAATAAAGACAAAACAAGCATTGAAATTAGCTAGAAATTCAATATATTTCTTAAACAGCAAAAAAAAAATGTTTTTTCATTTTAATTGATCCTCTAAACAAGAGTTTTCTTTGAATAATTATAGAAGTGTGATTTCTAGACCTCCATATAAATGAATAAAACCTCATAAACCTTTTTATACATTTTATGAATATACATTTTTCTAGTTATGCCAAGCTGTAAAATATTTTATCAGGTTGAAATGCAAGTAAAGATATTTTAAAAGTCCTTATGTTTAATATTTATCCACTAAATCATGAACAACTGACAAAGTCATGGAGCCTATTGTTGTGGACAATTTGGGATTTTGGAGTCAAAAAAAGGTTGAGAACCACTGATTTAGACCTTTTTAATAATTGTTTGGAAGCAACTGTGACCTTACAAGGCCTCTATAAGTAAATCAGCATTCCAGAACCCTTGTGTCTGTGTCTTACTTACTCCTCAGTAGAAGTAAAATTCAAAGCTTCTTAAACATATCCAAGTTAACTATGTTACGTGATGTCATGCTATTTCAATGTATGACTGCTGCAAGACTGTAAATAGAGCAAAGAAATTTCTAAAATTAGCTGTACCTAAAGTCTATACACTGTCTGGCACTACAGAGTCTGTACATGTTCTAGTTTTATTTGAGAATTTTTTTATTCAACCTCTTTTAGTGTGGCTTAAAATTGAAGGGAGTCTTTACTTCAATTCACTGTCTAATTCAGTGGGATTTGGATTGGTGCAAGGATTATGAAAGCTGTTTTATGAAATGAAAATATATGGAAAGAGTTCTGTACAAATCTGTTCAACTGATTGGAGTTGATAAGTTTTTTTTATGATTTTGAAAGAAGTCTCTTATGCTCCCCAAGGCTGCATTTATTTGATCAATTACAGTAAAAACAGAAATATTGTGTAATATTATTACCATTTTAAATAACTGTTTTCTGTTTAATATATTTTAAAATGTAATTAATTTCTGTGAGGCAAAGCTGAATTTTCAGCATCATATTCTTCTAATATGCTGAATTTGTGCTCAAGAAACATTTCTTAGAATTATCAATGTTGAAAACATGTGGAAATCATGATGCATTTTTCAGGATTATTTTATGAATAGAAAGTTCAAAAGAACAACATTTATTTGAAATAGATGTAGTTGTTAGGGTTAGGGTTACAATGTTCAAAGTCTGTACCGTCCCTTTTGATCAATTAAATGCGTCTTTACTGAATAAAATTGTCCCCAAACTGTTAAACAATAGTGTATTGTATGTAAAAAAAAAAAAAAAAAAAA
>RJVU01020258.1:849770-860636 GCA_003731715.1 Anabarilius grahami
AAAAAAAAAAAAAAAAAAAAGACGCAAACATAGAGAGAATACTACATATTCAATTTAGCTTAAATCAACACTTATTCATATCAAGAAAAAGGCATGAGTCAACATAATAACAAATTTAATGTCCATGTGATTCACCATATGTTTTCAGTCATACCCATTGAACCACCACCCAGTCATAAATATGCATGAGTAAACAGGCTGACATTTTTGCTTGTACAGTTGCTGCTGTTCATCTGCAAGGAGAAGTGACTCTATTTCTCTCACCATGAGTGCACACCAGTGTTCTGCTTACAAAAGCTCATTATTTTCGTTGAGGTCATGTTGACTCATTTATATTTTTGATAAGTTGATCTAGAAGTAAAATTTCTTGCTCTCCTGTTAGTAGTGGATCTAAATGCACTCAAGATGGCCATCAATGTCTTACAGTTTTATTATGCTGTTATTCAACAGTTTGGTCTGCAGCAACACCTCATTCCTTGTTTTACAGACCACAAGGCCACAAAAAAAAAAAAACAGCTGCCCACATGAATGTTCACTGAGCACAATTTGAGTAAGTTGTTTGGATGTTAAGACTCACCATTAAGCCTTGTGAAAGTCATAGAGTGACTGTATCTGAACTTTCCTCCATGCACATACCTCTGTTTGGGATGCAGCAGAAACTTTCTCTACAGCCCTCTGTTGGAAAAATCCAGTAAGACCGTTATGAGGCCTCTTTAACTGGCTCTAGAAGCTGGGCTGCAGCTGTCCTTGGGCGACACTTGAGCCTGTCATTTAGAGACACGACACCATTGCAAAAGCTCATCAGGCGGGACAGAAATGGATCTGCTTTATAAATCATCCTCCGGTCTGACAATTAATCCCTCTAAAATAATCCCCCTGGACTCAGCCGAACCACACACCTCTGCTAGAGACCCTCCCCACATCCATGCACAACTAATCTTATATTTGATTACGCTATAATATTTGGTTACACATTTCATAATCAGCAGGTTAAAAGAGGCTGATATTGTGGATTTAGAGAGGTGTTTTAAAGGGATAGTTCAACCTAAAATGAAAATTATTTGTGTTGTTCATGTTTATGTTCCATATATATTTTGTGTTTTTGGTAACTCTTGTGTCCTTGTTACATGTTACATGTACTTACTGTAGTATTAACTATGTGTAGAATTACATGCAACTAACCTTAAACAAAACCCTAATGGCAGACATGATTACTTTGAAATGTTTTGTATGGGGGGAAAAAAGATTCTTTAAAATTTCATAACTTGTGGATGTGTTTTATGCACTTTGGCACCTTTCTTTGCATGCTTTGCTATTGTAGCTATTTACATGTTTGTTTGTTTTTTGTTTGTTTTTTCCCGAATGCTTTATTTTAGCTGAAAGAGTCCTTTAAAGATCTCAAAAAGAAATTCAACAATTTGAAATTCAACTACATGAAGAAAAACGAGAAGTCGAGAAACGTGAAGGCGGTGAAAAATCAGATCCAGCAAATTGAGGTTTACATTGAAAAGCTACAGGTAAGAAAGGCTCTCGTTTAATCGACTTTCACTCATTTTATTAATGTTTTCTTCAGAATCTTCGATTATGCAGAATCTAATTATACAGTCCTATACCTTTAGGAGATTTTGCCCTCTTTTAATGCTTTGACAGTTTTCTATTTATAAAATGTAATATCCAAACCCCTCCCTGTTGTAGGTTTTGAAGAAGAAGCTGCAAGCCTTTACTCTGAAAGTATCCAGCAGCAGTGAGAGACATTTAATTGGCAACAGCCTCAGAGAGATTGAGGATGCCTCAAATGAGCTGCAGAGACAGGTGGGCGACTTTGACAGGGCAGTGGAGGAGTACAAACAGAACCTGGACATGAACGTCAAGCTCCAACAAGCTTTAGAGGAGGTGGGGTGCACCAGGAACATATAATGAGCCAATAGAAGCTACTATCACAATTCAGCAGCAATTTCACGTTCATTTTATAATCCTGGTGTGGAATTTCTGGAATCTTTTAGTTTTTCAAATTTTGTATTTCTGTTTAGATCTTTCAGATCTTCCTATTAATAAGCTGCTAAACAAAATGAATAGGCTTTGCTTTAACTTATGTATGACTTCAAAGCAGTATCACTGTAAATGGCTATAAATACTCTCTGAAAATAGTCTCTCCTCTCACCTTTCATTTTAAACACAGTATCAGTTCTGGTGCGACGAGGCAAGTTCCACAATTGTCCGTGTGGGTAAATATTCCTCTCAATGTAAGACTAAGGAAGCCGTCAGCTCTCTTTACAAACAGTTTGAAAAATTTGTGTGGCCCACAATACCACAGCAAGAGGAGAGAATTAGCCAGATCACTGAGCTGGCAGTGCGGCTACATGGTGAGAAACTGAGAATGCATTCTGAAATATTGTTTGGATGAATGAATTCTTTACCATTCCAATGAACAGAACAGAGAATATAACCATCATTTATGTATGTTACTTCTTAGAGATCCCAATGTGTAAAAGCAACAGAAGCAATTTGGGAACCCCTCAAAATTCTTTATAATGTTCCTCTGATCAATTTAAAAGCCAAACTAGAATTACTAAACTTTAACATACTGTACTCCCCTTCAGAAACAATAGAAAAATATGATAAAAACAAATCCAGTTAAACATCTGGCAGGAGTGCACTCCTGCATTGAGTACATCAATCAGAACATATTAACATGTCAAAATGATTTTCCCCATGTATTCATGTTATAGATATAACACTGAGGAATATTTAGTTAGTTAGTTGAGGTGTTGTTGGCCTTTTTTAATGTAGGTGCTGAAGAAGGAAAGAAATATATGGAGAAAACAATCAACAAACACCATGAAATTGTGGAATCAATAAAAGAACTGTCAAATGGACTGCTGGACCTTGAGGCCAAACTTCAGGTGATGAAAACATCCAACATAATTATTGTACTTGCTACATTCATCTGAGATTTTTTATATAAAATATACTTTTACTAATATTTTCATATAACCTTTCTGTAGCTAGAGACTTTGAAACAACCTCTTACACCTGAAGACAACAGAAAACGGGACACCATTGATACGGTAAACACCAGTAACACTTTGACTTATAATTTCAAACATACCAGAATTACATTGTCCTTCATTTTGTTCATTCATGTTACATTCAAAATGTTTAATGCAGGAAATTGTGATTGAAGTTCAATTACAATAAAATGTAAAAAAGGGCATGCTTTCCACAGTTCTTCTCTATTTGTAAATAAAATCTGTGAATATACTTATGTGAATATTTGATGTATATATGATCTGAAGGAATCATTAGATCAGAGTTTTGAAACAATTTATTGAACTCATTCACAGAAATAAATCGCACTTGCATATAAACTCATATAAATTTAAATCACAAGACAAGGATCATAAAACCAGTGTAATGATGGTCTTAATAAGGAAATATATAAGCATCATTCAACGTTGTTTAATTTGATGTCATCAGCAAAGGCACTGCAAATATTCGTACATATTCAGAAAATTGCTCAAATCTAAACCATACTTTTTTCTGTTGCCACTTCAGCCTGAATCAAAGGAAAGTGGACATACCCCTGAGATGACAGGCCCAAACTGTACTAAAGAGATACCTGTCGGCAAGAATCCAGAAAACAAGAAACCTCAGCTTCACAAAACAAGAAGCCAAGATCTGCCAGACAAGCATCATCCGGAGCATCAAAAAGTGCTACAAGAGACCAGGTTGCTCACCCAGGAGGCCTATTCCAAGACCAGCAAAGTGGAGACCATCATGTGCAAATCTACTATAGAGAGGAGAGAGGAAATGCACACTTCCATCTCTCACTCCCACACCATTAATGTGAGCCATTCCCCTGTGGAGCAGGAAAAGAGGAGTCATACTATGCTGCAAACCAAGAGGAGCTCACAAGAAACTCCTCCTCCTCCACCTCCACGAGATCCAGCTTTATCTCGCCCCATCATCATAGATATCCAAAGGGAGTTGCAGGGTACAGAGAAACAGCATCCTGTTCAGAAGACCAACTCTGAGGACAAATATCAGGCCTGTAGAAATCATCCTTTTCACTTATATTCCAAGGTGAGCCTCGTGTGACTGTGACATAAGAGTTATTCTATGGAAATGGTGCCTTTTCCCATTTTGAAAAGGTGATTGATTGATTGATTGATTTAATTATTTATTTAGGCAAATTATAAGATTTTAATAATTCTATTAGACCAAGAATAGGGTTATCCTTTAAGTGACAGATAAATGATGTATTTACATACACTACATTTGAAAAGTTTAGGGTAAGATTTTTTTAATGTTTTTGAAAGAAGTCTCATGGTAACACTTTAGTTTAGGGTCCAATTCTCACTGTTAACTAGTTGCTTATTAGCATGCATATTACTAGGATTTTGGCTGTTTATTAGTACTTATAAAGTACATATTATTCTATTCGACAGCCCTTAATCCACTCAATTCCTACCCAATACCTAAACTTAAAGGGATAGTTCACCCAAAAATGAAAATTCTGTCATCATTTACTCACCCTCAAGTAGTTCCAAACCTGTATGAATTGTTGAACACTGTTCTGCTGAACACAAAGGAAGATATTTGGAAGAATGTCAGTAACCCCATTGACTACGATTGTTCCTGCTGATAGTAAATGGGGGGCGAGATCTGTTTGGTTACTAACATTCTTTCAAATACCTTCCTTTGTGTTCAGCAGAACAAAGAAATTCATAGAGGTTTGGAACTACTTGAGGGTGAGTAAATGATGACAGAATTTTCATTTTTGGGTGAACTATCCCTTTAACAACTACCTTACTAACTATTAATAAGCAGTAAGAGTTTATTTAGGCAAAAGTCCTAGCTGATAGTTAGTTAATAGTGAGAATTGGACCCTAATCTAAAGTGTGACCAGTCTCATGCTCACCAAGGCTATATTTAAAATGTAATTTATTCCTGTGATGCAAAGCTGAATTTTCAGCAGCCATTACTCCAGTCTTCAGTGTCACATAATCCTTAAGAAATCATTTCAATGTGCTGATTTGGTGCTCAAGAAACAGTTTTTATTATCAATGTTAACAGTTGTATTGCTCAGACAGTGATACATTTTTAAGGTTTGTTTGATGAATAGAAAGTTTAAAAGAACAGCATTTATTAAAAATAGAATAATGTAACATTGTAAATGTCTTTACTGTCAATTTTGATCAATTTAATGTATCCTTGCTGAATAAAAGTATGAATTAAAAAACTTTTGACCCCAAACTTTTGAACTATAGTGTAAATTATATATTGTTATATGAATTTTATATATTCTATTTACATAGATATTTTACATCCTGGCTATGTCTTGTTACTTTTTAATAAAACGTTTTAAAATAATTTCTATGGCTGGTTAATGGTAACTTACAAAAAATGGCAACACAAAATGATTTTACAGGGAGATTTACAGCTATTCTGTTATCTTTATTTGTGTGTTTTATTTCTATAGTCAGCAGCTCATCATTCTTTAGAGGAGGACTTTTTGTCACATGGGACACCAGAGCCAGCAGTTCCTGTAGGAAGTGTACCGGAGGGTGAGTTCCAGCCTGACCATCTCACTGAGGAATCACTCTCCAATGATGAATATGAGTGCACCTCCCCAGATGACATCTCCCTGCCTCCCTTATCTGAGACTCCAGAATCCAACATTATTCAGTCAGAAAATGACCTTGATGATGGCTATTGCATTAGCTCTCACAGCCATTGCATTAACCAGTTCAGCCACCAGTCCCATTCCCAGCACGGTGACATCCTACACCAGAGGCAGCGGGAGTGGATGTCGAGCCAGGCCGAGAGCTACCCATCTCCCACCACTGGCTTGGGTGCCAGATTTAGAGCAGAATCATCCTCCTTTGTTCCAAGCCCCCTCACAGTACCTGCTCCTAGTCTTGTGTCAAACACCATCTCCAGCATCTTAAAGAAATCTATCATCCCACCACCAGGCAGCATCACTGAAACGGTTTACTCAGTGCATGAGAGTCATACTGAAATGCAAAAGTGTGTGCATGAGTCCAGTATGGGTCAGTGCCACAGCGCTCAGCCCAATAACACGCATGCTACCCCTACCCCATTAACCACAGAGATGGACTCGGATCTCTGCAAGCCCACAGCCATCCGAGAGGAGATCAGGCGAGCAACTTCCAAAAAGGTTATGGGCAAACTGACAGGCGGCACAGGTCCTAACTTCTCCAAATCCTTGTCTAATGCCACGGTAATGGAAGGCTCTCCGGTGACCCTGGAGGTGGAAGTCACTGGATTCCCTGAGCCTACATTAACCTGGTGGGTAGCTTATAACAAACTTGACCTATAAATTAAAACATTCTTTGCTCTTTCTTCAATAATATAATATAATGTAATATATACACTGTTCAATAGTCTGGGGTCAGAAAGATTTTTTTTAAAGAAAATTAGAAGGAAAGGTAGAAATATTTCAGGAAGGATGCCTTAAATTGTTTAAAAGTGATCGCAAAGAAATGTATAATATTATGAAGGATTTCTATTTTAAAGCTGCAGTCCTATTTTAAAGTTTTGCTTCTTTGTCACCATCTCTGTTTGAAACCTGCAATTGCAGTTATGTGCGGAATTATTGTCTTTACGTGGGTTGAGCATCAGCAAGGCTCCTCAACTCGGATGAATCTTATGTTTTGAGGAGAATGTGAGGCTTTCAGTCACCGCACTGGTGGATACTGTACTTCGGAATCACAGATTGTAGTCTTGGAAGTATGACCAAAATAAGAATTTTTACCGGAAAATGTCATCTGAACAAGCAAGTAACAAATCTGCCACTGTTGTTCTGACCAACTGAGGAAAAAAAAGCATTACAATAAATCGCGCTCCCAATGGTGTTTAAATCTAATGATCACTTAGCTCACATCACATCAAACCATGCAAATTATAATTATTGTTATACTTTGTTCTCAAATTGTTAATGTTAACAACATCAGCATTGCGTGACTGTGTATTTAGTGTGTATCTGTATATGTTACCTGTAGATTTTGATTTCTGTACAGTCTAATCTCTAACGTTAATTTGTCATACCATACAATCTGCCATCCAAATAAGTTTAATTATTCCAGCTGCTGAAAAGGCTATAAATGATCCGCCGCCTGTAGCATCCTCATATGCGATATAGCCTACTAGCTGGGACTCCTCCTTTATGTAAACAGATGTGACACAAAGACGAATGACAGCATGCTCAAATTTCCTGTGGAAACCTACCAGTACCACTCGAATTATAAAGCATTATTACAAGCTTACCGTTGTGAATCGGGCTAAGGTAAGGAGATAGTTTTGAACACTAGCAGGTTATGTACTTGCTCAAAATTAGATTTTGGATCATTTTTAACCCAAAAAAAAGTTATGGACTGCAGCTTTAAATAAGATATGTTCTCTTGAACTTTATTTTCATCAAAGAATCCTGAAAAATTTATAAATTTCCAGCAGCACAACTGTTTTTAACATTGACAATATATTAAGAAATGTTTCCTGAGCAGCAAATCATGCTAAAAAATTCAGCTTTACATCACAGGAATAAATTACATTTATTAATATATTAAAATAATATTAATATATTAAAGCAGTTATTTTAAATTGTAATAATATTTCACATTGTTACTGATTTTAGCCTTGGTGAGCATGAGAGACTTCTTTCAAAAATATTTAAAAAATTGTACCGCCCTAAACTTTTGAAAGGTCATGTAATAAATAGATTATTAATTATCTGGATACTTTTGTATCTAAATGAGTGACAAATTCTCATTATACAACATATAGATCAAAATCCAGTTTTTAAAGACTAAATTCATCACAAAGTATTTGTAGTTCAGATAGATGAACACATATGTACACATATATTTTTGTCTGCCTGCATGAAGCAGGTTTGTTAAGGAAAGTTGATGTTTTCCATTTATTTTGATCTCATTTAATTTGTATTTAATTTCTCTTCCACTGTCATGCATTTCCATTCATACTAACTTTTTAATCTACATTTCCTGTAGCTAACATTTTATGTATCTTCTGTAGGACCTTCCACTTTAACATTACCTCTAATTTCTCTCTTCCATTGAGTCTGTATTAATGAGTGCCCTTTTTTTGCTGTGGTGTGATTGTGTGACATAATTCACTCTTTGTTCAGGTTCAAGAATGGACACAAACTGGCCAATGATGAGCACATAGAACTGTCCCATAAAGAAGGCAAGCATGCGTTGTTCATTCACAGCTCTGCAGTGAGAGACTCTGGGCAGTATGTGGTTACTGTCTCAAACTCAGCTGGCACAATCTCGTCCAGCTCCATGCTACAGGTCAAAGGTAACAGCAGCCCTGATTTTGACGTTCTCAAACTGGACTGGCACACCTGCTTTGGCACCCTCTGTTTATTCTTGTGGCTTCTCTATCTGCTGTTGTAATAATAGACACTGCCATTAACATAAGGAAAACACATGGATGTGGACTCTTCACTTTTGAACCTTCTTCACATGTCACAAAACCACTGCTGTGCACAAAATTAACTGTCTTTGCACATGGGTAGATTTAAAAACTCTTTTGGGGAAGTTGACATCTTATGGTGTGATGTGCTGTACTCCATCTAAAATTAATTATTCTTTTATAATTATAATGCATGCAGCTCTTATTATATTGTTTGGAAAAACAACATTGAATATCTGTAGTTTTAAAAAATTAATTTGTCACGCTGCAGGACCACGCAGTGAAATAGTGAAGGCAAAAAGATGTTTTGAAATGGTGATCAGTCACAGGACCTAAATATACACCTTACCTTATACATTCATATAAATGTCAACGTAAAATATTGTTGAATGTTTTGTTTGTTTGTTTGTTTTTTATTATTGAAAAGTTATGCATCAACTAACCACATTTTAATTTGTTTTGGCTACAAACTGAAATCACTATAACAATATTTTGCAATAATCAAATTCAACATGAGCTGAATTATTCAGTTTTTTTTTTTGTTGTTGTTTTTTTCTAATATATTATTCAATGGATCTGCATACAATTCCCTTTGTGATGGTAATGAAGCCCTGGTCTGTTCTCCAGTTATTTATAGTTACAGTTCTGAAATAATGTGTTCAGCATTTTGCAATTAAATAATTTATTTTTGACGAGATTCTGTTTTTTTTGTTTGTTTGTTTGTTTGTTTTTAACAAATCCACTTCTAGATCATAAGGAAATGGTTCAAAAAGGAAAATTTAGTCATTCACTCACCCTCATGTCCTTTAAAATGCCTCAAAAACACAAAAGAAGGTATTTTGAACAATATACAGTATATATTTTGCCCAAGTAAATGGGGTCCAAAACAACATAGATTTTTTTTTTTTATTGTACACACCAACCAAATAAATAAATACATAGGTAAATAATGAAACAGGTAAGTAAATAAAAACCGAGGGATCTACTGTACTACAGAAGAAAAATAATTTTAATATTTGGATGAACTGTCCCTTTGGTGAGAACATTTGGGTAACACTTTATTCTAACTATACATAACTTTGCAACTACATGTCAACAAGCTTTCATTAATTTGCAACTACATGCCTACTAACTCTCATTAGACTATTAGTAGACTGTTAGGGTTTGGGTTAGTAGAATAAGTTGACATGTACTTGCAAAGTTACTAGAAGTCAGTAGAATGTCTTTTGGGATACCATCTAAATAAAGTGATACAGTCTACTAATACTCTAATTACTGCTAGTTGACATGTAGTTGCAAAGTTACTTATAGTTAGTAGAATGTCTAAAGTAGACAATCAAAATAAAGTGTTACCAACATTTGTTGTATTTTGTTATATTTATTGAACTTTACATAATTACCAAGATAAATGATAACCATAATACATCATTCATCATCTTATATATAAAAATAAGGCAATTTAACCTTGTTAAACAGGCATTAACACTTTATATTAAGTGTCTTTATTATGTACTTGCATCAAAAAAAGAAAAAGAAAAAAGTTTGGTACAGTGCACTTATTGTGTTAATGTTTTATTATAAAACGGATAGTTCCGGCCCTTGATTCTGATTGGTCGAAGCCATTGTAAAATAACTATCGCTGCGCCACTGAATGTGTATGTTGCTGCGTCTGTCTTAGCAACCACTCTTAGCAATGTAAACATTGTTCTCCAATTGATTTTGTTCATCGAAGCTTACTGTGTTATGTAGAAGAGTATTGTGAGAAAGATATCGAGTGACCGAGTGTATAACCTGTATTCAGATTTAGCATTTTCCTTCAGGTCAGTCCTATGTTCATAATAAAAAATCAGTTTGAATATCTGCTGCGATCTTGTCCTTTTAACATTTAATGGGTTTTCCGTGCCCTGCTGACACTGACAGCGCTAGTCAAACCATTTGTCATTTGCCTCTTGTTCCATGTTCACAACAAGATTCAATATAAAAGTCTTTGCGACTGAGTGACTCGCTCATAAAGACAGTCTTTGCCGCCATCTAAAGGTGTAATAAATGTAACTTCTTTTGCTGTTCACGGTCAGGGACTATTTTTTTTCCAGCGGAAGGAAGGCTTTTAATGATTTTACTTCATGAAAGTTGCATTGATACATATTTTTTGGGCTTTAATATTTGTATATGAAAGTTTTTAGGCTCTGTGTCGTGCCTAACGATGCCCCTAAGCTGTTATAAATTCACTGTCTTGGGGCTTATTGCTTTATTCTTAAACACATATTTGCTGCTATTGGCTGTTTTGGTGGGAATTTTTTTTATATAACCACACAAAAAAACATATACAATAAGTGCATTGTATCAAATAATAAATGTAAATGTTGGTTCATAGTAGTTAAAGACACTTAACATAAAGTTGGAGCGTAA
>RJVU01020258.1:867878-917798 GCA_003731715.1 Anabarilius grahami
TTAGGACACTATAGTTCATTTATGTAAGTGAGAAGAGCAAAATAAAGTAAACTGTGACATATTATACCCACAAATTCTTCATACAGTGGACTACCAGTAAAATTGATAAAAATTTGGAACCAAAAATGATTCAGACACTTTGACCTGACCATGTTTTGCTTAAGTGTTATCTGACATAATTAAGATTATTTTTTTCTGTCACAGTTTAACTCTGAGATCTTGTCATATTTTATTACCGTTTTTTTAAACTATAGTGAAAAAACTGTATTAATGAATGAAATGTTTAAGGTGTCTGAATAAAGTTTGGTTTGACTGTATATATATATATATTATTATTAATAATAATTATAAATGACAGTTCTCAATGCACTGACAAACGCTGACAGCAACAGAGACTTCATTGGGTTTTGTCAGATCAGTGTGTTACCCCTTTTGGCGTCTGTTGGCATGGTCAACACTTGTTTTCGCTGATTGAACATGTTTAATTGGCGTTTATGGAGTCGTTGAATGTCTGAGAAGTGATGTACTGTAATCTGGTGATTTTCTGCATTGCTAGGCGTCAGTGCAGTGTGGCCTTAAAGGGATAGTTCCCCCTAAAATGAAAAATCTGTCATCATTTACTCACCCTCAAGTTGTTCTAAACCTGTTTGAATTTCTTTGTTCTACTGAACACAAAGGAAGATATTTGGAAGAATGTTTGTAACCAAGCAGATCTCACCCCCCATTGACTACCATTGTAGAAAGAAATAATAGTATGGTAGTCAATGGGGGGCGAGATCTGCTTGGTTACAAACATTCTTCCAAATATCTTTCTTTGTGTAGAAAGAGAGAATGTGTGATACTTTTGTTAAAAGTCAGAAAATTGACTTGTATTTAACCATCTTTTAATTTGCAGCTGAAACTGCGCCACCAAACTTCATTCAGAGACTACAAAGTATGACTGTGAGACAAGGGAGCCAAGTGAGACTGGATGTTCGAGTTACAGGAATCCCTGCACCTGTGGTAAAGTTCTACAGAGAGGGAGCTGAGATTCAGAGCTCTGCTGACTTTCAGATTGTACAGGATGGAGACCTTTACAGTTTGTTGATTGCCGAGGCCTTCCCAGAAGATTCTGGAACCTACTCTGTCAGTGCTTCTAACAGCAGTGGACGTGCAACTTCAACTGCAGAGTTGCTTGTTCAGGGTAAGATTTTTAGCTGGTAAAATGCTTTTTCAATTGTGTTTATGAAATAGATGCCGCAACAAGCATTTCATTCACGATTCACAGGCGAAGAAGAAGCCGTACCTGCAAAGAAGTCAAAAACAATCATTTCAGCCTCTCAGATTTCACAGACTCGTCAGACTAGAGTGGAGAAGGTGAGTAACAGTCGCAACAGTGAACAAGTCGGAACAGTTTTCCAGAAAGAAACACAATTTTACCCCTTATATCACTGTGTTAATTGTTATTTTCTTTTAACAGAGGACGGAGGCTCATTACGAGGCCTCTGCAACAGCCATGATGCAAATGCAAGTAGAGGGTGGGGTTGTGACCCAGAAGCTGGCACATAAGACTCCACCTCGTGTGCCCCCTAAACCAACCTCTAAATCCCCCCCTTCACAAGTGACTAAAGTGTCAGCAGCTCGCCAACAGTCTCCCTCTCCTGTGAGGCATGTTAAGGGCCCGACACCGACTCCTGTCAGGTAATGTGTCTAAGGCTTTCAGATTTACATGTGTAGACAATTCATATTATACATTTAATTGGACTTGATTATAAATCTATGTTGATTTGATGATAGCATTGAGGCAATAACTTCATAAAATAACTTTAAAATGATGGGACTTTCCACTTGAGAAAACATTTCTTTTTGTACATATCAAGTTACCCAGCTCTCATTAATCCAAAGGCTAAGGTTTGTGGTTCATGTTCTCATAACATGTTTTTCCATTTAATTTCAGAGCTGTGTCTCCATCTACAAGACTGTCTGTTTCCCCAATTAGACCAGTCAAATCCCCTGTGATGACCCGCAAACAGGTTACGCAGGGCTCTGAGGTCCTGCCCCCATGGAAACAAGCGGGGTATGTTTCAGAAGCCAGCTACACCCGCATGATTGCTGGAGCAACACAGGTCCAGACGACCTCTACCCGTGTCCAAATGGAACAGCGTTGGGAGGGCTCTGTTGCTGTTCAGCAACAAGCTGTTGCTGTTCAGCAACAAGCTGGTGCTGTCAAAGAGGTAAAGAATTTCCAATTAGGCAATCTTGCTTTCAATCTTTCTGCATGTTATGAATGACCTGTTCAGTGGTGCCACCACTTCCTTTCTGCAATCTCATGTAAATGTTTATTTGTCAGTGAAAATGTCTGTAATGTAAGCTCTAACAACATCTTGCAACCCAATTCTACTTGCATGTGAAAAAGGAGCAGAAAAACGTGGATGAGAAAAGTATTGCTGTTGCCACTGTGGTGGCAGCAGTGGACCAGGCTCGTAGTCGTGGGCCGCTCAGTGGCTCTATAGAGCAGCCCAGTGTTGAAACCGGCATAACTGCAGTACACATTACGTCTCAAAATGAGCAGGTAGTCTGGTATTTTAGTGCTGTGGTTGTCACCCATCCAAACCTCATACTCCCATTTTTTTTTACCACTGACTCCACAAAGATTTTATATAGGACAACAATAACAGAATTTTCTTGCCCATTTTTTCCATCCATTACTTCACCCTTGCCCAGCTTTCCAAATATAAACTGTTTTTATTTTAACATTTAGACAGCAATTTAGAGATTTCTTTCCACATGTTCATAGATATCATGTAAGGAAATCCAAGAGGAATCAGTCACAAGTGTGACAACTCATAAAATCAATATTGATGTTTCAACCACTAGTGAGAGATCCTTGGAAGAGATCTCATCAACTGCAGAGGTAGAATCTAAGAGAATAATATTTCAGTTGGCCACAATTCTAATGCCTTCTATCCTGTTTTTCATTCACTTATGTTGTTTTTCAGATAGCACCTTCTGTTTTTGTGTTTAAGGGTAACATTTGAAGGGTTACATATTCAGTCATGGATTGGTTGAGTGATTAAAAACAATTATTGATTTTTATTTACAGAATTAACAGAACTCTAACACCAGTTTTGCAGTGAAATTACTATTTATTTCCTGTTTCTGGTTTTATTTTAAACAACTGTCAACAAATATTTTTGATTATGAAGACAAAACATTGTCTTTTCTAAATCTTTAAGCTGTGAAAGTTTTTGTAAAACTTTCTAAAAGTAGAGTTAGATTAATATAAATATGTTAACTTTTAAATGCAAGCCACATAAATGTTACCCTTAAATCAAACTATCTCTTTTTCCACACCTTTCAACACTAACATTTAGCAGACAACTTCACTGGGTGGTGTATTTTCCAGCTTTCGTCCCATATTGTTTTTTTCATTTACAGTATTCAAGCTTTGTGTTTTTAGATGAGAATGGATTCTGTCTATGCATGTGTTCTAGATATTGATCAGTGATTGCTCTTGCCAGGGTGATGGGAAAAAAGCAGAAGCCGTGGCCACTGTGCTTGCTGCTGTTGATCATGCACGTATACGAAAGCCCACGCATGCTGAAGGGGCTCAGATGGAAGAAGAGGCTGATATAAGACATCAGGAAATGCTAGCAACTAAGCAACAGGTCACAAGTAAAAAGGAGCTGTTGCTAATTCCCACTGAAATGACAACTTCTACTACAGAGAAGAGTGTACATGTCACCCAGGTTAGAAGCACTGAACAGAAGCTGAAACGTGAACATGATTGTCTTTCTGCATTCAAATACTCTTCTGTTGGTTTGTAATAGATTCAAAGAGCTACCGAGGTTAGCTCCAAGGTGGAGACTGACCTTGCACCATCCCCAGTTCCACATTTTACAGTATTAAAAGTTACTGTACCAAAACCAGATCATAGCTATGAGGTAAGATTTGGTGATTACAGGCAAGCAGTGAAATCCACATTTTCTAAGGTACCTGGATTTTCAGATATTTAGTGAGATAGATATTAATGAGAGAGAAAACTGATATAGCCTAACATTTACAAATAATAAATACATATAATAAATCTGAAATCTATTTTCCTTTTAATTTAAGCTGTTTACCTGCTTGCCTGTAACACAGTTTATAGAATTCAACCATAGATTTATGCACAGTGAATTCCAAAATCTGAGACCACTATGAAAATCTTGAATGTTTTTTTTTTTAATCAAAGTTTTAGGATTTTTGAAAGTTTAATATGAAAATGATGAAATGTTCAATATTTTGCACTGTTTTAAGTCATTTATCAAAGTAATCAAAATTTGTGTCATTGCACAAATCATCAAAATATAAATTTTTATGCTTCTAAGGAAGGGCAAGGTATTTGCATCATTCTGGAGAACACGATCATCAGGTTGTACTTAGACTTGTGAAGTTCATACAGCTTGACTACTGCTGTTGTTATAGCAATACTTAGTCATTCTGAAATTAAAATACATTTAGGTTTTGTATTAAATAATAAAATGCAAAATGTATGCATTTTCACTAGTGGTCTCAGAATTTCTGTCACTTGTGGTAGATTTTTTTCTTCTTTTTTTTTAACATTTTATCACTAGCCTTTAACAAGCCTATCCAGACCAATCTAAAAAAAAACCCACCCTCAATACCTAATATACAAACTTCACAATAACTTTCAACATAACATCCATCCATTAGTTTGTCCACCAACCTCTTATTAAACCACTGAGTTATTAAATCGAGTATAAAAGTTATCTGAAATTGCTAACTAATTAATTTTTTCCTACCATCCTTCTTAAGGTTCCCTGAATGTTCCCTTCTGTGTGGCTAAACAAAAGTGAACTTGTTTTTTGGTATTTTGTGGTAATGTTGCTCTTCTTGGGTTGGTCAGGTATCAATAGCAGGTTCTGCTATTGCCACACTGCAAAAAGAGTTATCCTCAACAACTGCTACTCAAAAGATCATCAAGCCTGTCAGGCCTCCAACACATAAGATTGTGGAGACTCGTGTGACCCCAGAGCCGACCCCTCCTCCTTTTAGAGACTCTGCAGAGAGATATCAGTCTCATTTCGACACAGAGTTACACAGAAAGATAGGCGTTTCGTTTGCCGGGGAAGAGTGGGACACACAGGTTTGTAGTTTGACGTGTTGCCCACTCCCAAAGCTAACATTTGATTTAATATCAGTTATTCATCATATGGAGTCTTGTGTGGTTGGATTATCACTTACAGAAAACTTCCTCAAAGCTAACTGTTTTCCTTACAGAACCCATCTGATATACTGAGGATTTCTTCTCATCACCTCTACCTAATCTTTATTAAAATGTTTTTTTTTCATTCTCTTTTCAAACTTGTTCTTCTTTTCAGACTCTTTTCTTTTTTAACATAATTTGTGCCACTTCGCTAACAAAGAAAATCGTGTCCAAGAGTCAACTGGTTAGTAAACAAATGTTGATTTTCCTGTAGGTTGTTGAGACTGCAGCGATCCCCTCAGCTATCAAAGAGCCTGTAGTGCCCCCTACCTTGATCGCAGTAAGTGTTTTATTAGCATTATGATAAAATGCTGCTGATTTGTAGAATCACTTGAAGAATCATTAAATACACATTGGTGTCTTGTTCATTAGGGTTTGAAGAATGTGACTGTCACAGAGGGAGAGTCTGTCACTCTGGAGTGCCAGATTTCAGGTCACCCCACCCCAGCTATTATGTGGTTCAGAGAAGATTACAGAATTGAGCACTCCATTGACTTCCAGATCACTTATGAAAACAGCTATGCCCGCTTGGTGATCCGTGAGGCCTTTGCTGAAGATAGTGGCCGCTTCACTTGCACTGCTACCAGTGAGGCTGGAACTATCAGCACCTCCTGCTACCTGCTTGTCAAAGGTAAATTTTATATATTGTAATCAAATTTCTGTGTTATTTTTTTGTGGAGCACAAAAAAAGGCTTATGTTATTTGTATGTCTGTAATAAGGCTATAACAGTAAGTTCATAAATGTTTTAAAACAATGCCATAAATTGGAATCTCCTACAACCTAACAAAAAATTATAAAAAGCATGATATTGATTTTATTTATTTACTTATTGTATTTATTTTATATTTATTGTTATTTTTTATTTGTTTGTTTTCTCGCAAATATCTAATACATTTGAGCTGTAGGTAGGTGGGTGGGATTATGGTTGAATGGGCAATGGGTAATGGGAGCTTACATATTATGCTGTAAGTATTCTATATTTAGCATACTATGAAAATCTTGAATAACAGACCTTGATCATAAAAAAACGCAGGATACCCCTCCCTACCTCTGCCATTGTTTAAAAATTAAAACACAACCTCAAAAAACATTTATGTTATACTTTTTTACAGTGTCTGAGGAGATTGAGAGCAGAGAGGAGATAACTGTCCAGGAGAAACAGTAAGTTACAAGGGCAGGACCAAGGACTCATGGGACTTAACTTGTAAAAGAGTAGAGCCAAAAGGTAACACATTTTAATATTTGTTGTAATTATATTGTGTGTGTGTTTTAAACAAGGACTGTCATTGAAGCCAAAGGGGAGACCATATCTGAAATAAGTGTGGTCTCTGTGGACACTGGAGCACCTATTGCTCCTTTCTTTGTGAGGAAGCCAGTGGTTCAGAAGCTGGTCGAAGGAGGCAGTGTTGTCTTTGAGTGCCAGATCGGAGGAAGCCCCAAGCCCCATATTTACTGGAAGAAGAGTGGAGTTCTACTCACTACTGGATACAGGTATAGATTTCGCACAAGTATAGTTTGGATCTAGTTTCTACACAGAGAAAAAGAAAGCTAATACCTTCCTTGTAATTTAACAGATATAGAGTTAGCTATAACAAGGAAACAGGGGAGTGCAAGTTGGAAATTTCTATGACATTTGCTGATGATGCTGGAGAGTACACCATCTTTGCCAAGAACCAACACGGAGAGGCATCTGCTTCCATAAGCCTCTTTGAGGAAGGTTAGTTGTGACTTTACTTGTAAAAATAATTATTATTAACTGTGATTAACAATTAAAAAAAGCTTCGAACAGAAAAATCAACATCCATCATGCCATCATGCTTTTACAGAGGAGTATGAAGCCTATATGAAGAAACAGGAAGTGACATATGTAACGGAAGTGACGGCAATGGTGCAGGAGCCCAGAGTGGCAGATGTGCCCCCTATAGTTGTAAGTGAATATGAAAAAGAGCTCATGCAGAGGAGGATGGCTCAGCAAACACAGATGATGCAATCCTTCATCTCAGAGACGGTATGAATTTATATTGGAAAAGTGATTATACCAATTTTTGCAATCATAAATCACATAAGAAATTTGTTTCAAATTGTAATTTATTAAAACTATATAAACATTTCTTTATCTTCAGGAATTTCAAATATCTGCAATTGAACGAAAAATAATCCAAGAGATTGAAATTCGCATCCTTAAAATAACTTACCGAGAGCTGGTGATTGAGGACGGTGAGGAGATGGTCATGAATGTTGCTGAGCATGAGGCTGTCGGATCCTCATTTAGCACTCCTGTTAAAAGCTACAGAATTCTGGAAGGAATGGGTGTTACTTTCCACTGCAAGATGGAAGGAACACCATTACCAAAGGTAATAGATGTTAATTATATTGAAAAGCAGTATTTTTACAGCAGCACAATGTATACAAGTAATTTTACATCATTTGTCTTCAACAGATTGCCTGGTATAAAGATGGCAAGCGCATTAAGCATGGAGGCCGCTATCAGATGGAGGTTCTACAAGACGGAAGAGCCAGTCTGCGCCTACCTGTGGTGCTGCCAGAAGATGAGGGCATCTATACTGCATTTGCCAGCAATATGAAGGGTAATGCTGTCAGTTCCGGAAAGCTCTATGTAGAGTCCACTGCAGCTGCTCAGCCTTACTTTCCTCAAGCCGAAGCTGTGAGAAGAGTCCAGTGAGTTGCCTTGGTCTTCATCTCTGGATTTGCTGTTCTGTGATTAGATGCTTGATAATGTTGTCCATATTAACACATTTACACTTCTAATGATTTAGGTCTACATCTCCAATGTCTGCTCGCTCAACTAGCTACTCCCCTGGACGTTCTCCTGCTCGTTCTGTTAGCCGCTCTCCTGCTCGTAGACTTGATGACACTGACGAGAGTCAACTAGAGAGGCTATATAAGCCTGTCTTTGTGCTGAAGCCATCATCCTTCAGGTGTTCTGAAGGACAGACTGCAAGGTTTGACTTAAAAGTAGTCGGAAGACCTATGCCCGACACTTACTGGTTCCACAATGGTAAGTGTTTTTTAAAGCTAAACTACCATTCAAAAGTTTGGGGTAAGAAAGTTATTTAGCCTTATATCACATCAATAAATTACAATAGAATATATATTAAAATAGAAAACAAATACATTTTGACCAAATAAATGCCATGCCTTTTTGAGAATAACACACTTATTTCAGAAACATAAAAAAAAAAAAAACATTACCCCAAACTTTTAAACAGTAGTTTCTGCTTCCATTTTTCTGTTTTTTTCTTGCTTATTTGTTTTCTTTCTTACCTGTTGAAAACAGAACAAAGAAAGTTAATTATTTTTCTTTTATTATATTTACCAAAGGACAACAAGTGGTCAATGACTACACCCACAAGATTGTGGTAAAGGAGGATGGAACTCAGTCAATGATTGTGGTTCCTGCCATGCCTCAGGACTCTGGAGAGTGGACGGTTGTTGCTCAGAACAGAGCTGGAAAGACAACTGTTTCTATGACTCTTACCGTTGAAGGTAAACTGTTTTTGTTCTAAAAAAAGTGTATTATATCTAGACTTAGTGATGCGCATACTCCGATACAAATGTATAGTATAATGCAATGTAAGTCGCTTTGGATAAAAGCGTCTGCCAAATGCATAAATGTAAATGTAAATGTAAATGTGGAAGTTTGTGTAAACTCTCAACTGATGTGTTACAGCAAAGGAAAATTTGGTTCGACCCCAGTTCATTGAAAAGCTAAAGAATATCAGTGTTAAGGAAGGAAGTTTGGTTGAGTTGGCAGTAAAAGCCATTGGAAACCCCCTCCCTGACATTGTCTGGCTGAAAAACAGTGACATCATCTCTCCTCATAAGTATCCTCACATCAAGTAAGTTACTTTACTAATTGTTGTTTAATTATTATTATTATTTTTTAGTACTAATCCTTGTTAAATTCAAAAATTGTGTTACAGAATTGAGGCTACCAAGGGACAGGCACATTTCCAGATTCCTCAGACTTCCGGCGCTGACAGTGCGTGGTACACAGCCACAGCTATAAACAAAGCTGGCAGGGATACCACTCGCTGCAGAGTCAATGTGGAGGTAGAGTACACCGAACCTTCACCAGAAAGAAGACTCATCATTCCCAAAGGAACATATAAGGCTAAGGACGTTGCTCCACCAGAGATTGAACCACTGCATCTTCGCTATGGTCAGGAACAGTGGGAAGAGGGTGACCTCTATGACAAGGAGAAGCAACAGAAGCCACACTTTAAAAAGAAGCTTACTTCAGTCAGGTTGAAGCGTTTTGGGCCTGTGCACTTTGAGTGCAGACTGACCCCTATTGGAGACCCAACTATGGTTGTTGAGTGGCTCCATGATGGCAAGCCACTGGAAGCTGCTAACAGGCTGCGTATGATCAATGAGTTTGGCTATTGCAGTCTTGATTATGAAGTTGCTTATTCCAGAGATAGTGGCATCATTACTTGCAGAGCTACCAACAAATTTGGTGCTGATCAGACCTCTGCTACACTAATTGTGAAAGATGAGAAGAGTCTGGTGGAGGACAGTCAGTTGCCAGAGGGAAGAAAAGTACAGAGAATGGAAGAAATGGAGCGAATTGCCCATGAGGGTGCACCTTCAGGAGTAACTGGGGATGACATGACTGAGAAGACTAAGCCAGAGATTGTCTTGCTCCCAGAACCCATGAGAGTATTTGAGGGAGAAACAGCCAAATATCGCTGCAGAGTGACCGGTTACCCCACTCCAAAAGTTAACTGGTACCTCAATGGACAGCTCATTCGAAAGAGCAAACGTTTCAGACTACAGTATGATGGCATTCACTATTTGGAAATCACTGACTGTAAGTCCTATGATTCTGGAGATGTCAAAGTATTGGCTGAGAACCCAGAGGGTACAGCTGAGCATGCTGTCAAGCTTGAAATCCAACAGAAAGAAGACTTCAGGGCAATCTTGCGTCGTGCTCCTGAGATGAAGGCTCCAGAGGCACCTGGCCCTGAACCTGGCAGAGTATCTTTTGATGTTGTGAAGGTAGATAAACCTGCAGAGGCTTCACAAGCAAAAGAGGTTGTCCGACTGAGGAAGGCTGAGAGAGTTGTTCATGAAAAATCCACAGAAGAGACAGAAGAGCTGAGAAGCAAATTTAAACGCAGGACTGAAGAGGGCTATTATGAAGCCATATCCTCAGTTGAGATGAAGTCTCGCAGGAAGGACGAGTCTTATGAAGGAATGTTAAAAAAGCGAAAAGACGAACTTCTGCATTGGACCAAAGAGGTGCCTGAGTCAGAAAAGAAGAAAGAGGAGGAGGAAGGCAAACTTACCATTCCAACAATCAGACCTGAGAAAGTCACTCTCTCTCCTAGCATGGAGGCTCCAAAGATCATGGAAAGAATTCAGAGCCAGACAGTTTCAGGTCATGATGAAGTTCGCTTCCGTTGTAGGGTTGTTGGTAAACCAGATCCAGAGTGCCAGTGGTTCAAAAATGGCATTTTACTTGAGAAGTCAGATCGTGTTTACTGGTATTGGCCCGAGGACCATGTCTGTGAATTAGTAATTAGAGATGTCTCAGCTGAGGATTCTGCTAGTATCATGGTCAAAGCCATTAACATTGCTGGTGAGGCCTCAAGCCATGCTTTCTTGTTGGTGCAAGGTATGTTTTGTCATTTATAAATCAGTTTTACAATCATTGTTCATATCAAAATTACTTTATCTAATAAATTCTTTGTGGGTTTTTGCAGCCAAGCAAGTTGTATCTTTTACCCAGACACTGGAGGATTCCTTTGCTAAAGAGAAAGACACAATGACAACATTTGAATGTGAGACAAATGAGCCATTTGTAAAGGTAAAATGGATGAAGCACAATGCTGAAATTTTTTCTGGAGACAAATACAGGATGCACTCAGACAGAAAAGTGCACTTCCTATCTGTGCTGACAATCAGCATGCAAGATGATGCAGAGTACTCTTGTGCTGTAGCTGATGAAGACCACATAAGAACCACTGCCAGACTTCATGTTGAAGGTTAGCTTTCACTCATTTGTTGCTATTTTATTTCACATTTTCAGAGTCATCTTTGAAGTTTTGGTCAAATGTGCTCTCTGATTTGTTATACAGGTGCACCACTGGAAATGATTAAACAACTAGAGAGCGTTGAAGTCCCTGAAACATACTCTGGAGAGTTTGAGTGCGAACTGTCGCGTGAAGATGCAGAAGGCACCTGGTACTTTGAGAACAAAGAAATTAAGTCAAGCTTAAAATATGTTGTATCCTCTCGTCGAGGCCGACACACCTTGTCTGTAAAAGATGTCAGGAAGGAAGACCAAGGCAAATATACTTTTAAAGCTGGTGATCTGAAGACAAGTGCCACTCTGAAAATGAAATGTAAGTAGAATTTGAATATAATTTATATATATTAATATAAATAAAAAAATGTACTATTGCAGTATTTTCAAACAAAATATTGACTCCATTATACATGATATTTTTTGTCTTGTATCAGTGCGCCCTGTAACTCTGATGCAAGGCCTCTCCGACTTGACAGTCTGTGAGGGTGATATTGCCCAGTTGGAGGTACGATTCTCTCAGGAAAATGTAGAGGGTTCTTGGATGAAAAATGGCCAGCCCATCTCTTCCTCTGACAAAATTCACATCGTCATTGACAAACATGTCCACAAACTTCTAGTTGAAAATGTCAACAGGGATGATGCAGGAATCTACTCATTTGTTGTTCCTATTCAAGACATTTCTACAACTGGAAAACTGACTGTCCAAAGTACGTTTTTTTTTTTTCTTTCTCGATGCATAGACTTTGAAAGCTAAAATACAGAAAGAGAATGCAGAAATGTAATTTTTTTTTTTTTTGCCCCTCTTCACAGCAATTGAAATCACATCTCCTCTAAAGGACGTCCATTCTATTGAGGGTACAAAGGCAGTGCTAGAAGCTAAAATCTCTGCCTCTGATGTCGCTTCAGTGAAATGGTACCGAAATGACAAGCTCGTTGTAGCTAGTGAGAGAATCCAGATGGTTGCCAAAGGGACCAAACAGAGACTGGTCTTGAACAGATCCTTTGCTTCTGATGAAGGACACTACAAGATGGCTGTTGGCAGAGTGGAAACAACTTGTAAACTGACAATTGAGAGTGAGTATTTCTGTAAAAGAACTTCATTCTGGTTTGCTTAAAGGTAAATTTCATTGGTTTATTATTATTAACAAACATATTTATGTCATACAGAGGTCAGCATCATCAAGCACATGGAGGACTGTGTCTGCACTGAAACTCAGAATGTCACCTTTGAAGTAGAATTGTCCCACACTGGTATAGATGCTTATTGGACCTTCAAGAATCAGCCTCTCAAGGCTGGACCCAAATACAAAATTGAGTCCAAAGGGAAGCGCTATAGCCTGACCATCATCAATGCCATGAAGGATGAAGAGGGCCAGTATGCATTTGCAGCAGGCGAAAAGACATCCAGTGCAAAACTAACTGTGTCAGGTATGATTTTTGCCATTTGTTAAATATGCGTTAAGTTGATGCACAGATATTGCCTCATTGTTATCTTTTTCTTACACTAGGTGGTGCTATAAACAGACCACTCCATGATGTAACTGTAGCTGAATCCCAAACTGCTGTTCTGGAGTGTGAGGTTGCCAACCCCACCTCTGAAGGCAAGTGGCTTAAAGATGGCCACTCTGTTGACTTTAGTGACAATGTCAGGAGTGAGGATGTAGGTGCGGTCCGCCGACTTGTCTTTGTTATCACAAGACCACAAGATATTGGAGAGTACACCTACCAAGTAGCAAACTCCAAGACATCTGCCAACCTTAGGGTTGAAGGTACTTTTACTACTGTGTTTGAAGGCTGAATTCCTTTTTTATACTGATCATATTTTCCTTAATGTATAACTGAGTACAAACATGTCTTTCACAGCTGTGAAGATCAAAAAGACACTGAAAAACCAAACAGTCACCGAAACCCAAGAGGCAGTCTTTAGTCTTGACCTCACCCATTTAGATGTGAAAGGATCCCAGTGGATCAAGAATGGAATAGAAATTGTCCCCAGTGACAAATATGAGATGATAGTAGATGGATTGGTTCACACCTTAAAGATCAAGAACTGCAACTCCCAAGATGAATCAGTCTATGGATTCAAACTTGGAAAACTCTCTGCTAATGCCAGACTGAATGTTGAAAGTAAGTTTATTATTTAGCAAAATCAAAGAGTTTTCACTTAAAAAACAAAACAAAATAAAACAAAACAATAAACAACAACTAATATGTGATTTAATTCTCTTGCAGCTATTAAGATTGTGAAAAAGCCAAAAGATGTGACTTCCCTGGTGAATGGAACTGCCTCTTTTGAGCTGAGTTTATCCCACGATGACATTCCTGTTAAATGGATGTTCAAAAACCAAGAACTGAAACCTAGTGCCAATATTCAGATAATGTCCGAAAGGAAAGCACATAAGTTGGTCATTCAAAATGTTGAAGAAAGCAGTGATGGAGAGTACACAGCTGTAGTTGGACATTTACAATGCAGCGCATATTTACATGTTGAATGTAAGTATAAATTTAAAGATTTATAGATTTTAAGCCACTAACCTAAACTTGTCTAATGTCTTATACACACCGCTAACTCCATACAATGACTGTTTCAGCTTTAAGAGTCACAAAGCCCCTGAAGAATATTGAAGTTCCAGAGACCCATGTGGCCACGTTCGAGTGTGAAGTTTCACATTTCAATGTTCCATCCACCTGGCTGAAAAATGGAGTTGAGATTGAGATGAGTGAGAAGTTTAGGATTGTGGTGCAGGGAAAATTGCATCAGTTGAAGATCATGAATACCAGCAGAAATGATTCTGCAGAATACACATTTGTATGTGGAAATGATAAAGTCTCTGCCACCCTGACAGTTAGCCGTAAGTTTTTTTTTTTTTCTTAATTGCCTACCAGACATGGTAACAAAATTTTGAATTCAGTCAAATGTTTATTCCCTCTCCTTCAGCTGTCCTCATCACATCTATGCTCAAAGACCTAAATGCACAAGAGAAGGACACCATCACATTTGAGGTGACTGTCAACTATGAAGGCATCACCTACAAATGGCTAAAGAATGGAGTAGAAATCAGATCCAGTGATAGATGCCAAACTCGCACCAAACAGTTCACTCACTCCCTCACTATCCGAAATGTACACTTTGGGGATGTTGGAGAGTACAAATTTGTGGCTGGATCTGCTGAAACAGCAGCAAAGCTGTTTGTTGAAGGTAATATTTGCTTCATTATTATGTTTTTCTTATTACTTGATATTGGTTAATTCTGATCAAGTTATTTTGTCATGATCAATTTAAGCTCGTGTCATCGAGTTCACCAAGCACATAAAGGACATTAAAGTTACTGAGAAGAAGAAGTCCATTTTTGAATGCGAACTCTCTGAGCCCAATGTCCAAGTAACATGGATGAAAGATGGTCAGGAACTTGAAATATCTGAAAGGTACACCATATAATGGTTATCCACATTCATTCACACTTTTGCTCTTTGACATTATAATCTGTCTCTATTAAGTTCATGTTCTGAAGGAGATATCATCTTCACCGTTTAGGTACAAAGTTTCCACTGAGAGACACATGCATCGTCTTATGATCCAAACTGTGCGCATGTCTGATGCCGGAGAGTACTCCGTGGTTGCTGGATCAAGTGTATCGAAGGCCAACCTCACAGTTGAGGGCAAGGATGTGCGCATCAGTGAACCTGCCGAGAAAGAAATCACTGTAAGTACCAAGCTGTCATAAATATTATTCAGATACTGACAGAGTTCAGTAAATCAATAATGCATTCAATCGCATTTTAATTGCCATTTTAATCCAGGTGCTTGAGAAACAACGAGCTACATTTGAATTCGAAGTCAATGAGGATGACATTGAGGGTCGCTGGCTAAGAAATGGAGTCGAGATCCAGTTTTCTGTAGATCAGCGTTTCAACTATGTCATTATTAGAAAAATGCATCGCTTGACAATCACGGAAACCTACAGAAGTGATGCCGGAGAATATACATTCATTGCTGGAAAGAACAGGAGTATTGTAACCCTACATGTCAACAGTGAGTTTGATCTCAAAATGTTTATTCTTTTTAGTGCAAACTGTCAAAATGTCTACAATAGTAAAAAAAAAAAAAAAAAAACTATACCAAAGTTTTTTTTAAAATACATTTATTTCATACACTGCAAAAAATGCTGTTCTTACTTAGAGTTTTTGTCTTGTTTCTAGTCAAAATATCTTAAAGTTCTTAAATCAAGAAGCAATTTCTTGACAAGTAAAAATTATTTTCTTGTTTTCAGAAAAAATAAGTCAAAATTAAGTGAGTTTTTCCTTAAAACAAGCAAAATAATCTGCCAGTGGGGTAAGCAAAATAATCTTATATCAAACCAAAAATAAGATATATAATCTTGTTTTCAATTTGGATTAAGATTATTTTGCTTACCCCACTGGCAGATTATTTTGCTTGTTTTAAGGAAAAACTCACTTAATTTTGACCTATTTTTCCTAAAAACAAGAAAATAATTATTACTTGTCAAGAAAATGCTTCTTGATCTAAGAATTTTTAGATATTTGGACTAGAAACAAGACAAAAATTCTAAGTAAGAACAGCATTTTGTATACTTAAAATCGATTAACATATTTATTGACATATCACTTAAGATTTACTGATATAAAAATTATAATTAAACTTTATTTGGAGTATTTCTTTATTGCACAATGCACATTTCTTAATATTATGTTTTGAAATTAATGTTTTTAATATCACTATTAATAAGGATTGTATGATCTTTGTATAATATTTTGTCTTTAAATGCAAGATATTTAAAGTGTACCTAAAGTATTCTTGAAATAGTTCCACTTTAACACGATCAAATATACTTAAGTATATCTTTAGTTGGACCTCAGCACTATTTCTGCACAATTAAAGTGCATTAGGTACAAAATAAGTTGTTCCAATTTAGCAGCCTTTAAGTATACCAGTTTAATATACCAAAAGTACAATTTCAGGGTATTTTATTTAGCAGATAAATATGTAAATGTATTTGTATACAAAATAAATGTTTTTTCAAATATATATATATTTTTTTCATATGGGTATGTATTATGTAGACACATACAGTACAGTGATATACTTTTAAATACATACAGTATTGGATATTATTCGCTAACGTAATTAGTAGGGGTGTGATGAGACACTTAGCTCACAAGAATGAGACGAGAATTTTGCACAGTATTTTTAAGAAATCCTCAATGACAAAATTCATAACTGGAAAATTAGTCTGCAGATGCATTTTGAAATGTTTTAACTAATCATCTTGTAATGAATATCATTTCAGTTCTACTTTCTGAGTATGAATTATCATATGCATTGAAAGACAACAATATACAAGCACTGACAATATACAAATGACTGACTTTTCAGACCTTACTGTACATGAATTATGAGCTTCCAGAACTTACGATTGAGGCTGTGTGTGACCTCCTATTTGAACACCTTTCCACAAATTGAGCATAGAAATAAAAACAATATAAATAACAAAAATAAATAACAGTTTTTTCTTAGTCTTAAGTGCAACCATAATCAAAGTACTCTCTCAATATTCAAAGTGCAAACAGAGACCAAAACAGACCAGAGCTAAGAGGTGGTTACAACTACACAGCTCAGCCTAAGATAGGTTTGATATTGGGAGACAGGCTATTGTATGTAGCCTAATTTGCGCACATCAGGGAGCTCCTGTTTTACTTTTGCTTTCTAATTTACGATCACACTTACTCTGTGTATAGGAAGCGGCGGTGCTGAGCGCACATTCTACAAGATAAGACATTTATTGGACGCTTAGGCTCTGTTGCGCAACGAATCCTCCACCATGGTCTTGTCAGTCATCTTGTTTTACTCTTGTCACGAGATCAGTGAACTGTGATTCCTGCTGTGCTGTGTGCGACTGCTTTGATTCCTGCAGCTCGTACTGGATAAGTAGAGCAGACTTTTACAATAGTTTACAATTGAAGTGACCGTTTTCCAACTGAATTAAATGGTTTTTATTTCTATAAAAAAAGCAAAACGACAGTGGAGGCGGTGCCGTGGTGGGCACCGTAATGTAATGTAAATGTAGCTGTTGCATATACTATGCTAATTTTACCCTCATGCTCCGTCATGGTGGTAATGTGAGACAGCTTTTCACTCATGAGAAATCTCATCACATTTTGATATTGCGAGATCTTGTGGCATGAGCTCTCGTCTCACACCCCTAGTATTAGATTAGATTACTTTTGAGAACTAACAAGTAAAGAAATAAATTTACATCATAATGGGCATTACATTTCTATTTTATATATTTGTTAACAAATGCAGTTGAAAACCTTAAAAGGCATTTTATGGCAATTAAAAAGCCATCGCTACCATGCTAAAATTACTTGAAGTAATTTTGTGATTCTTTGTGAATCGTCTTTTATAGAGGCTTTTATGCTGATGTCTTTTATGGAATATAATGTTTGTCTCTGTATGTCTATTATTAATTATTATACATTATTGCATTGTTTAGTCCCTGAGCCTCCTCAGATCATCAAGCACTTGCAGCCCCTGTCTGTTGAGGCTGGCAAACCTGCACGCTTCTCTGTGGAGGTGACAGGAATTCCTCAGCCTCAGGTGTCCTGGTACAAGAACACTCAGGCTCTGTCTTCTGGGTTCAAGTGTAAGTTCCTGAGGGAGGGAAATGAGCACACATTGCTGCTCATCGAAGTCTTCCCAGAGGATGCAGCTCAGTACAACTGTGAAGCTAAGAATGACTATGGAGTAGCCACAAGTTCTGCGTCACTTAATGTGGAAGGTAAAGAAAAACAAATGAGAAGAAAAAAAAAATCACATGAATTATAGGTACGTCATTTACCTATATTTGCTATGCCTTTTAATTCTCAGTTCCAGAAGTGGTTTCCCCTGACACTGGAGCCCCATTGTCACCACCTGTGGTCATAACACCAATACGCAGCACTTCTGCCAATGAAGGACAATCTGCTAGATTCCAGTGCCGTGTCTCAGGGGAAGGTAAGATCAGTAACTATAGGTCTGTTCCAAAACCTAGTGAACTGCCTATTGTCTACATAGGCATCTGTTTTTTTGCTAGTACCCTAACTAAGTCTCAGAAGTGAGTGATTTATAATGCTCTACATAGGCAGACACTCTATGCATCATACAAATCTTTTCAGTTTATTTCATTACAGGTTCTGCAAAAGGAATGGCACAATACTGTAATCATTAATAAAGCATAGCACATTTATGATCCTTTAAAATGAAGGTGCCTCACTAAGTCTAGGAGCAGAGCGCATATGTTGGCACTTACGATTAAGTAAATAGTGATTTGTACCTTAATTGATGTTTGATGTTATGCTTATTCTTCTGATTTACTCCTGTTTAGATCTGACAATTACTTGGTATTGCAAAGACAAGGAGATCAAGCAGTCTGATATATTCAGAGTGTCTCAGTTTGATGAAAACTGTCAGTTGGAGATCACCAGAGTGTATCCTGAGGATGAGGGCGAGTACACATGTGTTGCCCGTAACTCTGCTGGAATGGTCTCATGTTCTGCTATACTGAAAGTGGACGGTGAGCTAAATTTTCTTACCTGCCAAAAAATTGCAAACTAATAAAAAAACCTGATAATGGCTTTAATGATATTGTTTTTAATTATTATTATTATTATTAGTAGTAGTAGTAATGCTTTTGTTGGCAGTTTTTCTGTTAATTAGGGCTGTCAAAGCTCACATAGTATTTCTAAAAACTAATCAAAACGTTCAGAGTGATCTACATGAACACACGTCACTAGCTGATTGCATAAAGTAATTTGCATTCCATCATTCATAGAAACATTAATTTAAAAACTAGCGAAGAACTGCATTTTTGCACATGTAGGATTATATCCGTAATGAGAAATAGTTACTTATTTGTTGATTTGCATTTCAGTGTTTACATTTCGCTTGCATTCTGATGCAATTTGAGAAGTCTAGAATCTGTAGATTTTTTGTGAGTGAGATGAGTAAAATGCACTGTTGTATAAATTTACTCTGAGTGTTATCCACACAAATTGCTGAACCTTATGATTGCACATAGGCCTTTTTTACTTTCCTTAAAAAGGAACTGAATTTATTAATTCATTAACTACAAAAAAGTATGAGATACATCACACTAAATTAAATGTGATTGGCAGCCCTACTGTTGATACGGAACAATTTTGCCAGCCAGTTGGAACAGGGAAAGAAACATCAATGTATGCACTGTAGTGATTAGTTGAGGATATATCAATACTTCCTTTCAGGACAAACGCATATTATGGACTATACATCCAAGTCTCAGTCAGAAGCCACATCCAGCCTCTTCACAAGCATTAAGACTGTTCAGAAGGATCCTATTGGCCAAAGGCCCACTTTTATTCAACCTATTGTGAGCTGTGTGGTGGTTCACGGAGAAGTGGCTAGATTTCATGCTCGTGTGTCTGGCATGCCAAAACCAGAGATAATTTGGTTTCATAACCAACAGTCTATAAAACCTACCAAAAATGTTGTCTTTCATTTTGATGAGATGACAAACACTGCTACGCTAATCATAGTTGATACTTTCTCTGAGCATGCTGGACAGTACACTTGCAAAGCAGTCAATATCGCAGGAGAGGCATCTTGCTCAGCCAGCCTTGCTGTAACTGAAGAAGGTAATTGAGATTAAAGTAGTTTATGGTTTTTGATTAACAGATCACGATTAATTCACGTCATTTTCTTTTTAAGCCTCTCAATCAACCTCAAGAACCTCTCAATGAATTTCTCGATCACGTTCACTAACTTCACTTTAAGAAACCTTATGAATGCTTCTGAAGAAGTTGTATCATACTGTGCTCTCTGGGTGTTGAGCTGGCAAATGCATGATTTCCAAACTCCCATGTTTCACCTCTTTTTAACATTTTTACATTTGGTTCACATGCAGATAAACCAAATTTTTGTCCTTATTAGATTATTGCTATGGTGATCTTTCCTTACTCGTGTTAAAGGTGACTGTATTTTGGTTAACTGTTTGTTATTCATCAATTCATATGACTCTTTTACAGTAACAAAAGTACGTGAGGAGATTGAGGCAAAAATTGAAGAAGAGGTCAAAGGTAGGATCATTTTACAATATTTATTTTGTTAATAATGATGTCTCTCTGTAAAACTATTGAATTTAACATGTCCGAGCATATTGTATTGCATGCAAACAAATCCTCTTTAATGGGAACTTTCATATGTCACTGTTGGATATGTGTATGGTTGAAATCAAGTGTTTCTGGATAGCAAGCAATTTGATTGGTAAAATGCTTGCTGTGAAGCACTTTTGCAAAGTTTTGCATCTGTCTTCCCCTTGAAAAGCATGAAGGATATGGTACTTTCTAGAAATAAAAGGCGCAGGATGATTGTCCTTTAAATGTTCCAGACCACAGGAAATTACATTTGAAAAGATATGGAACTAGCCACATCTTTTATTTGCTTCTTACGTTTCTTGCATCTGGAACACCTTCCTGCAAATATTTCTTAGACTGGCTTGCAGATAGCGGTATGTGATTAATGTTGTTTGCTTTTAAAATAACATGGTTATACCTGTAAACTATATTAGTTCGAATAAACGCCTTCTCAAAGAAATCTAGAGCTGTTTTAATGACCACACTCTTTTTTTATCAATAGAGAGTGATGTTTCTCTATATGTATGAAAGATTTCCGTCATTTTAAGGATTAGAAAGGGCGTTTATTCATCATTCTGCAAGTCAGGTAAGGAATATTTTAGGATATATATTCACCAAGCTAAATATACAAGAGGCTCTTTTGCGAACCAGATCAGTATTATTTGGATACGTATTAATGCTTTGAAAATAAATTTATGCTTTGAAGAACTGTCCACAGAAGAAGGAACAAAACATCAAGTGATTTTCGTGTCAGAATCTTTAATAAAGACTCGAGTTTTGCGTTTATTCGAACAAATATGGTGAGTGAATTTGTTTTATATGGCTTTGTGACTTGATGCATGCTTTAATATATCTATTAATATACTATTTGAAATATATTTCATTTTCTTTAGCAAACTGGGCATTTTGTTGAAATTTGTCTCCCTTTTTTCCAGAGTTGTTTTATAAAGAAGGAGCTGAACACACAGAAAAAGGAGGACCGCAACATGGTGCATTTTCAGACCCAGAAGAAAGTTTAGATCAAGGTCTTGTTGCCCCATCTGAAAACATTAAACCCTCCTTCACCAAAAAGCTGAAATTTCAGTCTGTTGTGGAGGGTGACACTGCATCTTTTAGGTGCAAGCTAGTTGCAATGCCACCTCCAACGATATTGTGGTTTCATAATAACAGACAGATACAGAAGGAGCACCATCGTAAAATATATACAGTGAGTAAAATGCATATGCACGCAACCAGTTTAACAATTGAAGGGATTAAGGAAAAAGATTCAGGCAGTTACAAAGTCATGGCAATTAACACTGAAGGATCTGCTGAAACCACAGCATCACTTCTTGTATCATTGAGGGAAGAGCAAGATGTGTGTTATTTTAGCCATTCTAGATCTTCAAACAAAGCCCACTCAAGCTCAGATTCATTAGCTGATTCAACAAAAGAAAGAAAATTTAGAGTAGATCTAAGATGTGTTGGCTCTCCTTTTGATAAAACAAGCAAAGGGCAGACAAAGGGGCATCATAGATCAAAAACCACTCTGTTCCGCACAATGTATTTTAGAACTTCATCCCCATCAAGAACACCAGACAAAGACAGCAAGTTTGAGACTGCATCCGAACGTGCACGCTCTCCAACTCCGATGTACGAGAGATACGAGAGGTTCAGTGATCGATACAGTGATATATACTGCGACAGATTCACAGGTCGTGACCGATACAGTGATAGGTTTAGTGATAAATTCAGTGACCGGTGTAGTGATAGGTATAGTGACAAATTTAGTGACACAGACAGTCTTCATGGAGAGGTTAAAGCAAAACTAAGTCTCTTACAAAAGGCTGTCAAAAAGAAAAAGAGACTTTCAATATCTACAATATCCTCATCTGAGTTTGAGGTGGAATCGGTTACAAGTGAGCCTTGTTACACAGATTATGTTGAGAGACTCAGAGTAAAGCCATCTACTTTGCCTGAAATTCAACATGTCGTTCGCCCTGGTGAGCAAGCTGAAAGTGGTAGAGGCTTAGCAGAATATCAGAGCAGACTGGAGAGAATTACTGGACTCAGCTCCCAATCAACAGAACGAAGAGTCAGACATTCCTTTGAACCTCAGTCAAGATCTAGAGCGCTACGAATTATGAAGGGAGAACTTCCTCTAGAGGATACTTTAAGAAAAGACATTCAAGTTGATGTATCTGATGCACGGCTGGATCAAGGGATCACATCTAAAGAGGAGTTAGAAAAGGATATAGAATATGACATTTTAGATCACAAAGATGATGCTAGCCTGAGTCAGTGGGATGAAGAGGCGCAGACCAAGGCAAAAGAACCATTTGTGTTGCAGTGGTTAGAGGCAGGTGAAGCTTCTAAACAAGCAAGCAGTACAAAGGAGATCAGTGCATCACATGAAGAGTCACAAGAAAAAGAGTCTTCAAGAGCCAAGGCAGTGAAGCCAATGAAAGAAATATTTTTTGGTGATGAAGGTAAAACAGTTCCTGTACAAAAATTAGAACAGAGAGCTATGTCTGTGGAGAATATCCTTGAGAAAAACCTGGAGAGTGAGTGCTTAGAAAGTGAAGATCAGTTCTTAGCTCAGCGCATTCGAAAATGGCAACAGGATGTGCAGTGGAATGAAGAAGCACAGGTCAAGGCAAAGGAACCTTTTGTGTTGCAGTGGTTAGAGACAGGAGAAGCTTCAAAACAAGTAAACAGTACAAAAGAGATTATTCCGTCACATGAGAAGCCAGCAGACAAAGAGTCTTCAATGGCAAAGGCAGTGAAGTTAAAGGAAGAAAACTTTCTTGCTGATGATGGTCTGCAACCTGAAAGTACAAAGGCTCCTGTACAGAAATTAGAAAATAAATCTGTGTCTATGGAGAACATCCTTGAGAAAAGCGTGGAGGGTGATCGCTTAGAGAGTGAAGATCAGTTCTTAGCTCAGCATATTCAAAAATGGCAACAAGATGTGCAGGTTGATCAGGCAGAGTCTGTTACGCCCCGAAAGTCGGAGCAAAAAGGCTCTTCTCATGAATCTTTTGGCAAAGTTCAGAAAGAAGCAGCTTTAAAAGCTCAGAGGGAATCCTCATTTACAAATACTTCAAGATCTTCATTTAAAGAAATACATTCCCGTGAATGCTCAGGTGAGAGTGAGTTACATTTATCGCGAGAAAGAATAAATGAGTTAAAAAGTGAGAGCGATCATGTGAGTGAAAAAGAGGCACTAACTCAACGTATAATGAAATGGCAACAAGATGTTTTGACTGAGCAAGAACAGGCTGTTAAACTTGATCCTAATTGGGGTGGTGTTACTGAGAGTGCTTTAGAAAGCACTCTTAGTAACACCACATATAAAGATGTTGAATTGGAAAAGATGAAAAGGGTGTCACCACAGAGAACAGCAAAGGAGAGGTTTTTTAGTGATGTTTCTTCTCAGTCCTATGTAACCGATAGGTCTAAAACACATACGCAAATTATTTCTGAGGCTGATAGTGAGAAGTTAAGGACTGAAAGTGACTATTTTGTCAGTGAGGAGGAGGCTCTAGCAAAGCGGATTAAAAAATGGCAACAAGATGTTCCAATTGAGCAAGAAGAAAGTGTTGAATTAGAATCTAATTGGGCCATTGCAGAGCATGTGCAATCTTCTGTTGTAACACCTGAGACAACGTTGATGTCCACAGCTTCACCAACAGGAAAAGTTATTTTGCATACAAAGCCTGAAGAGTTTATGCCTGATAAAATAAGTAGAGATGTGACTGGAGGTATCGAAAGACAATATTTGGGTTATGAGGATGTAGTTCCACAGCACCATGGTGATGTAAAAGATGTGACAATGTCTAGACAGAAACCTGATGTAATAGAGCAACAGAAAGCCCTCTCAAAACAAGAAATCCCTAGCATTGCTCCCATTGCAGGGAAAATGTCTATGAGTATAGTAAAACCAGGAGCACCTGTCTTTGTGACGGCATTAAAGCCAGAGGTTGAGGTGAAGAGAGGTGAGATGACTGAAATAAGTTGCCAGTTCCAGGGAGATCCCCAGCCATCTGTTTCATGGCTTAAAGATGGACATCTTATAATGAGAGACCCTGATTTTGATGTTCGTTCCAAAGCAAATTCATCAACACTGACCATTTATTATCCAACCATTGACCATCAAGGTGTGCTTACTTGTAATATTGCAAACAAACATGGAAAAGCAAGTTCATGTTGCATATTTAAAGTAGCTGAAGATGTTCCGTCAAAGACAGAGATCGGGCCTCCTCAAGAAGTTAAAGTAACAGATGAATCAGTATTCACTGAAGAAGAAATGATAGAGCAAGAACTTGAGTCCCTAATGAAACCTGAGATAGAATGCAAATACATGTTGCAGGTACCACAGGCAGTCATCCACATACCACAAACTTCATCCTCATCTATTGACTCCTCACCAGTTGAGATCAGAATAACTGCTCCAACTCCAGTGCTAGAAATGGTTGATGAGGCTAAAGACACATTTAAGCCCGTTGAGCGAACCTCAGAATCTCCGGTTGATGATGGCACCTCTCAAACAGTGAAGCACAAGTTCACATTTTCTTTTGATGATGGTCGTGAGGCTCCCCAAGTTGTTAGAGAACTAGATAACATTAGTGCTTCAGAAGGACAGACTGCTATGCTTGAGTGCATCATAATTGGTGAACCAACGCCTGAAGCCACCTGGTTCCATGATGATGTTTGCATTGATCTTAATACCAGTAAATATAGATTTGAGGTACAAGACAAAAGTTACAGACTTTTCATTGACAATTTCACAGGTCTTGATGCTGGAATATATAGATGTATTGCATCTAACAAACTTGGGCTGGTTGAAAGTGTTGCTGATGTATCTTTTGATTCTGCAACTCTGGACTCTGGATTTTCATCCATTGCCATGACAGAAGTGGATAACCAAACAAGATCTCTTGGCTTATCTTTAGAAATCACCAATGTTAGAACAAAAACTTTATTAACTTCTTCCACACCATCCCAAGATATTACTCTTACTAGTGAGGACGTTCTTGATTATGACTCCTCAGTGAAACGTGCCGAATTTCAAGATATTAGCAAAACTGATGAACCCCTTTACCCACAGCCAGATGCTCCCAAACTCATTAAGCGCATTAAGAAACCACCTTCAGACATGCCTGCAATAACAGGCTGTGGTTTGCTGTCGTCTGGGGCAGAGGTTAAAGTATCAAAATTAAAACAAGCATTTGAAACCCCAACATCTTTTGTAGATGAGCCTGTTGAGCCAACAGCACAATCAAAGGATGAGTCCTCTTTTCCCGTTGAAGATATTCCAGAGTTTGCTCTTGAACCTGAGCAATATGAAAAAGAACAAATAACTTCAATTCTCTCCAGTGAGGACAGGATAAAAGATCCTACTTTGAGTGCAGCTAAGACATTCCCCTTAAGAGCTCCAACTGATGTTACAGAGGCAGTTTTGGACAAAAAAGAAAAAACTTTAGAAGAAAAGTCAGAGGTGACAATGTATTCTATAGAATCAGAGTTATTTGACTCGCAGCATTTTGTATCCTTGGCAAATGTTACTGAGGTCCAGCAATCGCCTACTTTATTCAGACCCCAGCCTAGAATACCAGATAAAATGAACCCAAACGACAGTTCTGTGAGCTTTAAAACAGTTTCGGATAGCACAGTTAAGCAAAGAATTATAGCAGAGGAAGCATGCATTAGGCAAAGTGAAATTGATAACTCTGCTCAAGAAGCTGTCATGTTAGAAACCAAGGCACAGTCCGCTGAAATAACTGAACCCATAAAAATGGGTACTATTGGTATTCAAAGAGCAGAAATTGAGGATGTGCCACAGGATAACGTCAGTCCAGTTGATATAAAAGGTGATGGGATGGAAACAGATATAACAAAACTTCCTAGTGTAAAACCGAAAATTGAGGTTGGAAAAGTATTGCAATCTGACTCAGCAGATTACCCTTTGTCAGAGTACCCACCACAGAGACAGCAGCCACAACAAAAAAAATCTGCTAGGCTAGGGGCAGTTGGTGTTCCCAAACTTGAGGAAGAAGAAGTAACTTTTAGTGCTGTTTATGACTACTATAACCAACCAACTGATTGGGGAAGGCCTTTGTCACCAGAGTCAGAAATGTCTATTGAAGTAGGTAGCACATTCAGTGAGGAGATGGCAGAAATAGAACGGTTCTACACACCAGCTTCCTCCACTGAAATTTCTCAAATTCAGAAGTCACCAGAATCTTTCCATACCCCCTCAGAGACTCCAGGGGGTGTCATGACGCCTCCTGAATATCCGTTTTCCCCTGTGGAACATAAGAGACCCTCAACTAGCTCTAGTGAAGGTTTTTATTCCCCGGCTAAGTTTCTCAGTTCTCCAGATGATGAGGGTATTGAAACAACTCCCCCTGTGTTTACTATCGATGAGGGTATGATTCTTCCAGAGGGACGTGGTTCACTAGGTTTGGGAACACTTCAGGAAAAGGTTCAGGGAATCCCTCCAGCTTTCCTTAAGCCACTTACAAAAAGAAGAGTTTTTGAGGGTGACTCCTTACTGTTCTGTGCTGAAGTATTTGGACTACCCACTCCGGAAGTGAAATGGTTTAGAAACAAAACTGAGCTTGAAGCAGATGAGAGGACTAGTATTGAAAGAGATGGTGACAACATTGCCCTCGAAATTAGGAATATGACAAAAGCTGACCAAGGGGAATATATCTGTGAGGCTCTTAATTATGTTGGTGAGGCAAAAAGCGTTGCTTTGGTTGTTGTTATATCTCAGGAGGCAAGGCAAATGCTACCCCCTCCTGCTGTTACCCATCAGCATGTCATTGAGTTTGATGTTGAAGAGGATGAGGATCCGTCAAGGTCTCCCTCTCCTCAAGAAATCTTGTTGGAGGTTGAGTTAGATGAGAATGAGGTGAAGGAGTTTGAAAAACAGGTAAAGATTGTTACCATTCCAGAGTATACAGCTGATAACAAAAGTATGATCATATCCCTTGATGTTCTTCCAAGCATATTTGAGGAAGGAACTGTGGATTTCATAACTCAAGAAAGTGATGATTTAAAAATAGCTTTTGAAGTTACAGAAATGCCGCCACGTTTTATAAACCCTATTTATGACATTGAAACTCTTGAAAACACAAATGTAATGTTTGAATGTTCTTTAATGGGTATTCCCTCGCCAATAGTGTCATGGTACAAAAGCAATATGAAGATTCCTATGGATAAGAAAAAGTACATCTGTAGCTCAGATGGTGATAATCATTTTCTGAAGATTCTCAAAGCCAACACACATGACAGTGGCATATATACATGCAGAGCTATTAATGTTGTTGGTGAAACACTTTGCAGGGCGTCGCTTATGGTTATGAATCCACAGTCATTCTCAGGCAAAACAAGGGGAAGAGAACTAACTGCAGTTTCTCTTGGCAGTGCAAAAGTTCAGCCTCAGAAGTTTGACTTGGTGGTTGGGAATTCATCATTTGATGGAGAACAGACATCAGAGATAGAGCTTGAATTTGAGTTCCAACAGGAATCTGATGAGTCTCAGAAAGCTGTCAGACTGGTTGCTGTTACCGATAACGAGACAAGTGAGCAAGGAGAGAAATATGTTAGTATTAATTTTGATGTCTTTGCGGAACCCTCAAAAGATGAGAAAATAGAATTCAAAGGCAAATCAACAAGCACTTGTAGTTTTGAGTTTCAGGTCACTGAAATTCCCCCAAAATGTATAATCCCACTACAAAATGTCACTGCAGCTGTAGGTACACCTGTGATTCTTCAGTGCTTAGTGAGTGGCAAACCAAATCCAACAGCAGAGTGGTACAAAGATGGTGCTCCGGTAAAAAATACTAGATATATTATCCAGGAGAAAGCATCAGGGCATTTCAATTTGCTTATAACAAATGTAACTCACAGTGATGCTGGTGAATTCAAATGTATTATCCAAAACAAAGCTGGTTACACTGAAACAACTTCGTTGTTAAAGGTGTTTTAATTTGACTGCATTTTAAAAGTGTAGTTTATGAAACAATGTCAGGCAGATTTGTTGTTTTGTTTACTTTTAATAGATGTTATGTAGTACACAATTTTTTTAATGTATTACAGTTGTAAATTATTGTGAAATTATGTATAGAAACTTTTGTTCAATCTGCATTCAGAATTATTATTCAGTGGTATATATTTAAATTATTGATCCATAATTTATTGAAAAGACCTGAAATTATCCTCAATTTCTCTTTAGTAATTTACATTGGTGTTCCGCTCTGGGGGACAGTTTTCGGGGTTTTTTTCTCTCTTTTGGATGGTGTACTTGGACTTTGCTTTTGGTGGTGAATTGACTCATTTTATAATGAAATACGGTACCTTTGCTTATGTTTGCCAACAGTTTAGGTGAGATTTTCAAGCACAGTTTTGAAAGATCTAATTAAATTTCTTGATAATGCATGTCCAGTGTAATAGATTTCAAATTTTGACAGTTTTTTGTTTTAATTCAAATTGCATGAATATTATTTTCCCCTTTTGTGATTTTTCTTTAACGTTAACAGTGTGATTGGAAAAATCATTTAAATACTTAGTTTTAATTATGTTTGGAGAGATTTCTTGGCTCAAGTTCATCATTTACAGTATAAATAAGACTGCATAGAGTTGGATAATAATTTAACATTTTTGTTGTATAGTTCGATCATGTTTTTCTAAAAGTAGTGGTGAGTTAAAGATTTAATAGGTTGTAAATAAAAATGTTAAAATAAAAATAGGTTAGATTAAAAATGATACAGTGATGATTGTTATTATTTGCTTATGTGTTCTAATTTCTATACCTTTCCATATCTATAATTGTCTTTATTTTGGGATACAAATGTAGGTTAGCTAGTCAAACCTGTATGGATAGAGATAAAGAAATTTAAATGAATCACATTAGAATCACAAATGCATTGTTCTGCCCATTTATTGTAATTCTATGTACATGAAAAGTAAATAAAATTATGATGAAACTGTTTACTGTTATTCTGTATTTTTTTAATGTCTTAAGGGCATTATTATGTCCGCTTCTTTACTAATACTGACTGACATCCATCTTTATCTAAACTTGTAATTTATGAGAATATTTTGGTGAATCTTTAATCCCATTATTTTCATACAGAATTTTCTAGTTTGACTGTGAAGACCGAAGAAGAGGAAGAAATCTACAGCACAACACTACATTTACCTGAGAAATCAAAAACACTTGAACTCAAGCCAGAGCAAAAACGTTTTTCTAGTTCGTTGGAAAGAAAAAAGGAGAAACCTGTATTTGAGTCCAAGCTTACACCCATGGAAGTTACTGTTGGAGAGTCGGTTAGGTTTACTGTCACAGTATCTGGTTTTCCAAAGCCAAAAGTTCAGTGGTTCTATAATGGAAAAGTTATCACTTCTTCGGCAGTTTATAAGTTTGTAGAGGAGAGAGATGAGTACACTTTAATAATAACACAAGTAAAGAAAGAGTATGAGGGAGAGTACTCTTGTACCGCCAGTAATAGATTTGGCCAAACCACCTGCAAAACAATATTAAAGGTACAAGTGAGTCAATTATCAGCAGCAGAAAAGTGGGTGGAACAAATGTTCAAAATACCAGGGCAACCACCATGCTTTACCACACAAATTCAACCTGTGCAGTGTGCGGAGGGCAGCGAGGTGAAATTTCAGTATAGAGTTACTGGTACTCCCCTCCCTGATGTTCAGTGGTTTAAGGGTAGTTCTCAGATTAAGTCAAGCCAGATCTGTTCTGTTGTAAGTAACCCAGACGGCTCTGGCTTCCTTATCATGAATAACATCAAACAGAAAGACAGTGGACTCTACACATGCAAGGCTGTCAATCCTTTTGGGGAGGCAAGCTGCAGTTCTGAGTTGATAGTATTCCACAAAAAAGTCTCTGTATTTCATAAACAGCAATTAGTTCAAGAGCAAAAAAGTTACAAGGTGTCCATGAAAGAGGAAGCCACTGAATCACGTTTGTACAGTGTTAGCCTACCTGGACAGGCAGGTGCTAGTTTGCAGGGAGACCAGCAGGTAATTTACACCATTGGCACTGAAGATAGGCAAATGGTAGCGAGCGAGCAGGTTGATCCTCTGCATGACTTGGATGTTTCCATTGCAACTGTGCACAAGGAGCAGGTGACTCATCAGGCTGCTGTGTTGGAGTCTTATGAAGTGCAGGAGAGAGTAATATCTGCTTCAGTCCAGCCAGAACCAGTGGTAGCAACCCCTTTGAAGCAACTCCAGATGGCTACTATGACCTCAGCAGTTCAAGAACGCCAAGGCTTCACAGAACAGCACTTTGAACGAATCAAAAGTCCAGAAGTTACAGAGCTTGAAATTGCAAAAGAGCATCCCTCAAAAGTAATGTCTGCCATAACTGAGAGTATAACTCCACTGACGATTGTCAAAGCTGAGCCATTATCAACCAGAGAAACAGAACAGATCAAAGCATCTCCTGAGCCCAAGTATCCACTATCAAGTCACCAAGTTGAGACAAAACTCCCAATTGTTAAAGAATATTCACAGGTTATACCTCATACTCAGCAGGAAAAGGGCTACCAGGTTAAAGAGGGAGTTAAAATTCTGTACAGTGCAGTTTCAACAGAGAAACAACAGATCACAGAAGGTCACTCGAAAGAACTGTCAACTCAAGAATCTACTTTTCAGACATCAGTGAAGAAAGAACCACCGAAACCAGTTGTCCTTTCAGTTAGTGAGACTGCTCAAATCTTATCAAAAGAACAGAGGTTATCGATGCACAGATCAGTTGAGGAGACGGCATCTCTAGTCAAAGACAGTGTATTTAAATCAGCTCTCGTTGCTGAGGAAAAGCATCAGCTCCAAGCTGATCAGTCAAGTCTGATCCCAGGTTTAGAAAGTGCCATTTCAGTGCAGTCCCAGAGAGAAGAAGAACAAGTTCTGCATTTACAGGTCATCACAGATCAGGATATTCTTCCATCTGAAGACAGGTTCAGCAGTGAGAAACCAATCCAAGAGAAGGCAGATACTCAAAAATGTCCTGTTCTTAAGCATACTGTGTCAGTGGATTTACAGCAGACAGTGACATGTGAGGAGTCCTCTCAGTTTTCAGCACAAAAAACAGAACTTTTCATTCATCCTGGCAAGGAAGCTCCTGCTCCTTTGCATCTTCAGTCAATTCATTTAGAAAATACATTGACAAAAGAAGGGATAATCTCAATGGAAAAGCCAGATGAACAAATTGCAGTACAGAGACAGGAAAAAGCCCGTTATCATGCTGCAAGCACAGAGGAGAAAAGAGAGCATACCGCAGATTATTGTAAAGATCTTGATGTGTCTGTTACAGGCATGCAGTCTGAAATCAGAAAAGAACCCAAACCTGAAAGCATTCTTCAAGTCTTTTCAGAGCCAGTGCCATTACCGAAAGAAACTCCTTTTGTAAGTGATGTTAAAGAGCAGCGTGCCCTAATTCAGAAAGAAGATCACTGGAATATTGTGCAGGTGCCATCTGTGTCCGAGAGTCAGGATTTAGAGGAGGGACATACAGAGAATATAGGAACAATTGAGAAATTTGTGTCTGAAAGCAAAGTTGAACCCAAAATCCCTTCTGAATTAATTTATGTAGAAGAAAAGGCTATCTCAACAGAGAGTAGTATAGCTCTTGTGGCCACCGAACAAGACTCTGCAGTTCAAATTCAGGAAGGACAGTCAGTTAGACAGTCAGTATTAATGGAAGAAAAGCGGGTAATCAAAGCTGAGCTATCCGAGGATATTACAAAATCTGAAACAACCACAGCAGTTTTCAGTGAGCAGAAGTTGGGTACTATTTTAGTGTCAGAGGCAAGAGAGAGCCAAACTCTACCCAAAGAGCTCACTTTTGTTATTTCGCCCCCAAAACCACATTCATTGGACATTAAGCACCAGTTAAAAAGTACTCTTGCAACTGCTGTTGCTCTTGACCAGCCTTTGATCCTGGCAGATGTAGTGGAGAGTTTAGGAGCTGTAGAAATTCATGAGGTAAAAGAAAGGATAGAACCCAAATGTGTCATGTTCACTTATCTTATTACAAGTGCAAGTGCCCCACTTGAAATTACAATTGCTTTTGAAGGAGAGTATCCCCAGACTGCTGATCTCAGAAGTGAACTTCAAGCTGCTTTCTACTCCATTGTCTATCGAGAGCAACAGGTTCTGACCTCAGAGCAGCCAGGCACAATACAAATCAGCAGACCCCAAAGATTACAGGTTACCAAGGCTTCTTCAAAAGAAATGCTTTCACCTGTGGTGGAGATAGTAAGAATGACAGAAAATGTAGAGCCTTTCACATCACCAAATATTCAATCTGCAACTGTGAAAACTGAAGCCAAAGCCTCTTTTCAGTCTGTAACAGCTAAAGAGCAAGCTTTTGTGCAACAGTCAGCAATTCACGTGGCAAGTGAATCAAAAATTGAGATTCAACAGTCTATCCAAGTTGAGCGACAAGAGACCAGATCTGTGACAGTAAAAAGTCATGAGAGGGATGTAGGGGCTGCAGGTATGATAACTGAACTTGTTTTAGGGCCTGTTCCAATTGAACGGTCCACTGAAGTCGTCTTTCAGAGAGAGGAAAGGGAGGAATATATTACTGAAGCGTTTATGAAATTAGAGAAAGAAGAAGTTAGAGAGGGTTACCCAATTTTTGAAAGCTCTTTGGAGGATATTGTAATAGAGGAACATTCAGAGGCAACATTTTCATTGACTATTAGACATGTAAAGAAAGTGAATTGGCTTTTTAATGGTAAAACTATTAAGTCTGGCAAAGAGTTCAAGTGCTCCAAAGACCATGACACTTACACACTAGTAATCAGCAAGGTTACGAAGGATCATCAAGGAGAATATACCTGTGAGGCTGTAGGAGATGCTGGCAAGATCTCAACATCCTCCCACCTCACTGTGCTCTTAAGAGGTTGGAATTATGGGATTATTTTGCCATCCCATCCCACATGACTAACTCTTGCCATTCATAGCTAAAATAGACACGCTTCATCAGACGTGCCATCTCAACACCAACTAATAGTACAGATCTTTGTTTCATGTGAAGATACCTTCGTAATGCCTTCCGCTCTGATCTTGTTCACAATGCTGTGATTTTGCCACCATTTTCACATCACTGAAATGTTAGCATGTCTTCACTTCTTCACATCAACTCTTAACTCGCTGGATCTTTCAGTGTCATTCCAACGTTCATCTCCTTCACTCTTATAGTATTTTCCACCTTTTGTTGTATTCACCTCTGGAAATTGGTCTTAAAATACTCCATTGTTTTTTCATTGTTTCATCAGTCGTTGAGCACCTCATTCTTGATCTTTTTTGCATGCATGCATAGATGTCAAGTCTTTTTCACTCTTCATTCAATTTGTTTGTTTTCCTCCCTCATAGCGAGATCACCATTACTCTTCACAGTTTTCCTGGAATGCTTTTCCCACTCCTCCATTACACTAACCACAGAAATTGGCACTTTTTGTAAATACCATATCTATAAGGATTATAGATGGCTAGGATGTACTTAAATGGTTACATTAAACCTATTGAACTTTATACTAAATGTTTTTGTAGAACATTTCAGGTGTTTAAAAGTGCCAGTCAGTGGTTTCTGCTTTTCATGCTCACACTTATTACTTGTCAGCAGACATGTTAAATATAATGTAGTAATTTGCTTTTTATCTGTGTGCACAATTCAGTGCCACCTGTTTTTAGGCGGAAAATTCAAAATCTGGAGGTCAATGTTGGCAGTCCTGCCAAGTTTGAATGCGAGATTGAGGAGGCTCCCGGAGTGACCTTCAAGTGGTTCAAGTCTGGTTCTGAGCTCAGACATAGTGACAAATGCAGAATTATCAGCCGTCATCACACCTCATCCCTGGAGATCTTTAGCCCATCGGTCCCAGACAGTGGAGAATTTACCTGCAAAGCTTCAAACCGCCATGGAAGTGACAGCTGCTTTGCTAATCTAAGTGTGACAGGTAAGACAAATATACCTTTCTTATTGTCCATTGGTTGTCTTGAAATATTTAACTCTGGAGCTGACATGCTTTGTGTTTGATACTTTGTTGGCAAAGTTATTGATATCTTCTTATTGATATCTTCTTTTTGTAGAGATTTTCCCACCAGAGTTTGTATCAAAGCCTGATTCGATGACTTTATTTGTGGGCAAGCAAGCAAAATTTCAGTGTGTTATTTCTGGTTCTGACCCAATGAATGTTGTCTGGCATAAAGACAATATTGTCATTTCACTTGATGATCACTGCAAAGCATCCTCTGACAAGAACAAGTATTTTCTTGAAATCTTGAATCTACAACAAAGTGATCAGGGAACATACCTTTGCAAAGCTTCAAACAGTGTTGGTACAGCTACTTGCTGCACTGAACTGAAGGTTATAGACAAACCCAGCTTTGTGAAGAGCTTTGAGTCAACCACTATTGCTGTGGGAAACCCACTACGTCTTGAGTGTCAGGTAGATGAAGACATTGGTGTTTCCATCATCTGGATGAGAGATGGCAAGAAACTCCATACTACAATGGACTGTAAACTAGCTTTTGAGGAAAAAATAGCCTGTCTTGAGATTCAAAAGGCCAAACTCAAAGATACAGGTACATATACCTGTACTGCTGCCAATGATGCAGGAAACAGCAGTTGCTCTTCTAGTGTGACAGTGCAAGGTAAGACTTTCAGATTAATGCCCATGTTAAATGCAGTATTTGAAACAAATCTGCATGACTGGGTATTAATTTCTGTTAGTGTGAGCAGATAACTGTATTTGCATTGCTTAGACAGAGGTGACAAAGCTTAAGCATCAGTTGATGCTGCTCTTCTTTGCCATATTAAGTAATACAGCTTATTTTCACAGCGCTTCTTCACATGTCTCTTATATTTTCCTGTTGAAGTTGTCTTTTCTTAATTTGTCTTTTTCTTTCAAACAATCAAAAATCTTTTCCTCCCATTGCATTTTAATCCATAGAACCTCCAGTCTTTGTTAAAAGGATAGAGCCTAAGATCTTATGGAAACAAGGAATTTCATCACGTCTGTCGTGCACTGTCAAGGGATCGCCTGAACTCCATGTGACTTGGTTTTTGAATGACAAACCGCTTAGTTCCTCTGAAAAACACAAAATCACATTTAAAGCCGGCCAAGCCACTCTTGAGATTATTGAATTGTCTGAGTCTGACAGTGGAAATTACACTTGTGAAGTGATGAATGAGGCTGGCTGTGAAAGCTGCAGCTCTCAAGTAACTGTAAAAGGTAATACTCAAGATTCTTACCTTCTGATTAATAGTTATTATATTGAGATGGAAGGGTCATCTTAAATATTATTGCTTTTATTGTTCTTAGAACCTCCTGCCTTCAAAAAGGAGTTGCAAATGGTGGAGGTAGTCAAAGGGTGCACAGCTCAGCTTGAATGTGAAGTTACAGGCACTGCTCCTTTTGAGGTGACCTGGTTTAAGAATAAAAACCCAGTATCTTCTGACCAGAAGTACAGTATTGTTTCAAAGGACTCAGCTGTATATTTGGAAATCAAATCATTTGAAAGTGCAGATGTTGGAGATTATCAGTGCTGCATTTCCAATGACGTTGGTAAAATAATTACAAAAGCAGTGGCCAAATTGAAAGGTTGGTACAATCAATTTCAATGGCCTAAACAAATTTGTTTTGTTGTTGTTGTTAATGTTTTATTTAATATGAAAATTAATCTGCATTTTTTTCATGTAGACCCACCATCCTTTGTAAAGAAGATTGAGAACACCACTGCTGTTTTAGGCAGTGCTGTGAAACTGCAAGGACCTCTTAAGGGTTCTGCTCCTATCACAGTTCAGTGGTTTAAAGACTCAGAGTTAGTCAGAGATGATGATCCTAATATTACCACAAGTTTTGAAAACAACATTGCTATTCTGGCAATAGCAAATGTGGCCATTAACCATGGGGGTAAATATACTTGTCAAGCTGAAAATGAGGCTGGAAAACAAAAAAGCGAGGCCATTGTATCAGTTCAAGGTTAGAATTAAACTATAAACATATCACAATATTTAGTATTATATTATTTTGTAGTACTTTCTTCTTCTTATTATTGTTATTATTATTATTATTTATTGATTTATTAATTTATTTATTTCATTTTCGTTAAAGAACCAGCTAGATTTGTTGAGAAACCACCATCCATCAGTGTAACAGCAGGTGACTCTGCAGCTCTTGAGTGCAAAGTTTCAGGAAGTCCAGATCTCAAAGTAAAATGGTTCAGAGATGGCAAAGAGATGACAGGAAGTCGAAAATACAAAATCTCCTTCAAAGACAATGTGGCAGTCTTGAAAATCCTCTCGGTAGAGCGGGGAGATAGCTGTGAATACAAAATTGAAGTTTCTAATCGGGTTGGAAAAGAGCAGTGTTCTTGTTCAGTCACGGTTCTTGGTTAGTGGCATTCTTCCTAAATTATCTTTCAGTTGGTTGATTGTATGTATGTGTGTGTTTTTTAACAATAGTGTTTCACTTCTTTTGAGCAGATAAGATAATACCTCCAACATTCACAAAAACACTTAAAAAGGTAGATGGTAATGTTGGGGGTAGTATTCAGATGGAATGCAAAGTGTCAGGATCCCAACCTATAACATTATCTTGGTTCAAAGAAGGAAAGGACATTACAACTGGAACAAAATATAAAACTGAAATGCAGGAAAGCACTGCCGTACTGAAAATAACTGATTTAGAGACATCAGATGCTGGGGTTTTCACCTGCCATGCAACTAATGCTGCAGGACACAGTGAAACAAGTGGAACTGTTTCTGTTAAAGGTTAGAATAATAGATCCCATTTTATATTTTTTGTATTTGTTTGCTGTCAACTTGATATTTGGTTGTAAAAAATAATCTCTTTCCCCACCCCTTCAAATTAACTTTAGAACCCCCAGTCTTCACTTTGAAACCTGAAAGCCAAGATGTTATACCAGGAACTACAGTTGTCCTAAAAGCTGCATTCACTGGGACAGCACCTTTTATAATTAAGTGGTTCAGAGAAGACAAAGAAATATTAACTGGAGGAGCTTGTTTCATCAAGAAAGAAGCCAATTCAAGTTCATTGGAGCTGCACTCTGTGAAGCCATCTCTGTCTGCAAAATACACTTGCCAAGTTTCTAACGATGCTGGAAGGGTCTCATGCACAGCTTCCTTATTTGTGAAAGGTGCCTTTTCTTACTCTTGATGATATATATATATATAATATATATATATTTTACAGAATGACTCTTTAGTTATTTAATTTATAATAATGTGTCATTCTCTATTATAGAACCTCCAAAATTTGTGATGAAGCTTGAATTGACTAAACTAGTATTGAATGGGAGTCTTGCAACTTTGGAATGTAAAGTGACTGGCAGCCCAGAGATCAATATTAAATGGTATAATAATGAGACTGAAATTAGCTCAAATGATAAATACCAAATGGCCTTCACTGACTCAGTTGCTACACTAAAGATTTCCGATTGCTGTGTTGAAGACAGTGGAGATTATATCTGCCAAGCATCAAGTGAAGCTGGCAACGATAGATGCAGTTGCTTGGTTACAGTCAAAGGTTTGTTTGAAGTTAATCATCTTACTTTTCAAGGATGTGAAAGTCATTTCCTGTTTGTTAAAGCAGTTCTTAATTAGCTAACTGGTGCTTTCTTATCTCAGAACCTCCCGAATTTGTGAAACCTTTTGAATCCAAAGAAATTGTTAAAGGCACTGATGTTGTATTGGAAGGAACTGTGTCAGGCTCAGCTCCCTTTGAGATTTCCTGTTTCAAAGACTCAAAGCAGATCCGAAATGATAGAAGACACATCATAAGCCTGACAAAGGATGTAGCAGCTCTTCAGATTTTGAAATTTGAACCTGGGGATGTTGGCAAATATCAGTGCACTGTAGGAAATGAAGTAGGCCAAACCTCTTGTGATTTTCATGTTACGATGAAAGGTTAGTAAGTACAGGGAATTCTTGGATTTGTATTTTTAGTGAAAGTAAAAACACAGTCATGCTTGTGAACATTGTCCTAACATCATCTTGCTTTTGATATTCTTCAATTAGAGCCACCATCATTTGTGCAGAAGATGGATAATACAAATGTCCTCCTGGGTGGTGAGGTTTCCTTGCAGTGTGTTTTAAAAGGGTCATTGCCTATGACCGTCTCTTGGATGAAAGATAACCATGAGATCACGGAATCTGAGCACGTTCAGATATCTTTTGAGAACCGGACTGCAGTGTTACACATTTCTAGTGTGCAGTTAAAACATGGTGGAAAGTACACTTGCCATGCTCAGAATGAAGCTGGTGGTCAGAAATGTACAGCAGTACTGATGGTAAAAGGTGTGTAGTAATTTTTTAACTCTAATTTGCATATTTATAGTATGGCTTGTTTTCTTTTTTCTATGTCTTTGCATAGTGCGGATCAATTTAATTTCTAATCATCTGTTTTTCCTCAGTGTTATTTTTCAGTTATCTTATCCATATCATAGCTCTTTTTGATTAAGTGCCATTTTCATGTATTCATATGTATTCATGTGCATATATATATAATTCTTATTGTTATTACAGAGCCTGCAAACATCACAGAGCAAGCCAAGTCTGTCAGTGTTACAGTAGGTGATCCTGCCACTCTAGAGTGCAGGTACTCTGGTTCTAAAGTTCTTAAAGCAAAATGGCTAAAGGATGGCAAAGAACTGACATCAGGCAAAAAATACAAAGTACAGAGCACAGATACAAGCTCCATATTAAAAATTCTTTCTTCTGAGAAGAGTGATGCTGGAGAGTATATATTTGAGATTTCAAATGATGCTGGAAGCAGCAGTTGTGAGGCAGTTGTAAATGTTTTAGGTTAGTATGTTGGAACAAATTATGGAAGTTACTATTGGAATTTTAGATAAACACTTAGATCAACATTTCAGATCAATTTTAGATTAAAACTGTCTTATTTCCTCTTCACTGTAACAGATCAAATAATCAAGCCTTCATTCACAAGAAAGTTGAAGGAAATGGAGAGTATAAAAGGATCTTTTGCACAGTTGGAGTGTCTGGTCTCTGGATCTCTTCCCATAACTGTCACTTGGTTCAAAGAAAATAAGGAGATAGAGACAGATGAGAAGCACAAATGCATATTCTTTGAGAATGCAGCATCTTTGGAAATCAGTCGTCTTGATAGTTCAGACAGTGGCAATTACACTTGTATCGCTAAAAACCAAGCAGGCACTGTTCAATGTTCTGGCGTGCTGAAAATCAAAGGTTTGCAATTACCCTTAACTTTTATAAGTTACGATTTAATTGGTTAGTTTCAGTAATTTAATTCGCCTTTCAGTAAACTGTAAATTTCCTTTCATCTTTAATCTTAAATCTTCCTATTACAAACAGAACCTCCATCAATCATTGAGAAGCCTGAATCACAAGACGTTATACCAGGATCCAGAGTGCAGTTTAATGTGCTTGTGTCTGGAACACCACCACTGAACATTAAGTGGTTTAAGGATAAGAAAGAAGTGTCATCAGGAATTGACTGTTCAGTTCAGAAAAATGACACTTCCAGCTCACTTGAGCTCTTTTTTGCTAAGCCTTCAGACTCTGGAGACTATGTCTGTGAAATTAGTAATGATGTTGGATCAGATGCTTGCCAAGCGACGCTCTTTGTGAAAGGTTTTTAACTAAAATTATTAACTATTTTTTTCTTAAACCTTTATCAAATACTTGAAATAAGTACTTGATTTAATTTCATTTTTTTCAGAACCCCCCAAATTTACCCGCAAACCTGACAAAATAACAGTGGTAAAACCAGGCCAATTGGTAGTTTTTGAATGCCAGATTACAGGCACTCCGGAGATAGACACCTACTGGTTCAGAGATGGAAATGAAATAAGTCCAAGCGACAAGCATAAAATTACTTTTGGCGATTTTCTTGCACGGCTTGAGATAAGCAGCAGTGATATCAAAGACAGTGGAGTGTACTACTGTGAAGCCCGCAATGAGGCGGGCAGTGAGAGTTGTAGTATGGAACTAAGAGTGAAAGGTTAGTATATAGTTCACTTTTTTGGCATTTCAGTGTTTTATTATGATTCTTTTAAAAATGTCTATAGCCAGAACATAGATTTTGAACTGTTTTTATGCAAAGCTTTTTTTCTTTTTTTAGAGCCACCAGTTCTTGTCAAGCCATTGAGTGCTCTTGAGGTTGTGAATGGCTTAAATGCATATTTTGAATGTCAGGTAAAGGGAACAGCTCCTTTTGAGGTGACTTGGCAAAAAGATTCAAAGGATATCAAATCAAGCCTTAAGCATGTAATTTTGCAGAAGAATGGCTCTATAATGACTCTTGATGTACAGAAATGTGATGCTTTAGATGTTGGAGAATATCGGTGCATTGTAGCAAATGAAGTTGGGAGTTGTTCAAGTCAGACTACACTCGGCATAAAAGGTTAGATTAGAATTAGTTTGATCAGTTTTCTATATAAATATATATATATTTTTTATCTCTCTTTACCTTGTTTAACATATTTTGCCCTTCCTATCAGAGCCTCCATCGTTTGTGGAGAGGATTGAGAATGTTGTCACAGTTCTTGGAAAAAAGGTTGAGTTAAAATGTGTTGTAAGAGGATCGCCACCTCTGTCCATACAATGGCAGAAAGATGAAAACTGGATTTTGGAGGATCCTTCAATTGAGAGGACATTTGAGAACAATATTGCCACTTTGAGAATCCCTGTGTGTGAGTCCATCCACAGTGGAAAATACACCTGTCAAGCTGTGAATGATGCGGGGCAAGAGAAGTGTTTTGCAACACTTGTGGTGCAAGGTTGGTTATTTTTGCAAGTGCTTTTTGTAGCTGTCCATCCTATAGACTTGCTATTATAAATATAATTGTTATGTTATCCCCAGAGCCACCTCAGATAATTGAAAAGCCAGAGGTGATTAATGTCACTGCTGGAGATCCAGTAAGCTTTGAGTGCAAAGTTACAGGCTCTCCTGAGCTGAAAGTGAAATGGAGTAAAGATGGCAAGGAAGTGTTGCCTTCAAGACAGCACAGCCTCAGCTACAGCAATAATGTCAGCCAACTTAAAATTCAATCTGTCCAATTGGAAGACAAAGGAACTTATGTGTTTGAGGTTTCAAACCACATCAGTGCCTGCCAGTGTAAAGTGACTTTAAATGTGCTAGGTTAGTGCTCTTTCATGATTAATGGAATAATTAATATTAGGTGCTTTTAGTGATATTTATGATATTTATTTTCTTTGTCTTTGTCAGAGCAAATAATCCCCCCATCCTTCATCAAACCTTTGATGGAGATGGAGGAAATTCTGGGCACAAATGTTCAAATCGGATGTAAAATATCAGGCTCACTCCCCATAACTGTGGAGTGGGTGAAGGACGGAACTAAACTGTCAGGAAGAACCAAACATAAACCTCTTCAGCATGACAACATTGTGTCTCTGGAAATTGAGTGTTTAGAGAAAACTGACACTGGAATGTACACTTGTAAAATTACAAACAAAGCGGGCAGTTGTGAATGCAGTGGTACACTGAGGGTGAAAGGTCAGATGGTTTTGTAGTATTTAGTAGTATATTTCATTTTCCTAAGATCTCTGATGGCTGCCGGTTTCTTAACAGATGTATTTGTCTTTCTTTCCCATTAATTATTTAGAGCCACCAAACTTTGTGCTGGTTCCAGAATCACAGGCTGTCATACCAAATACCACTGTTCGCTTTAAGAGTACATTTAAGGGAACACCTCCCTTCACAGTGAAATGGTTCAAAGATGACACTGAGCTGATTTGTGGACCTTCATGTTTTACTGGCCTGGAAGGCCTCTCGTGCTTCCTAGATCTTTTTTCTGTTGGAATATCACACAGTGGAACGTACTCTTGTCAAATAAGCAATGATGCTGGTACCGCTAAATGCACCACAACCTTGTTGGTAAAAGGTTGGACCTCTTTTCAAGTACCCTTATTGACACTCTTCATTATCATTCTTTTTTCATGCTTCACCATTTACATTTTCTTGTCTTGCTTGCATAAATGTCTGTCTGCCTTCCACCATCATCTTACTTCATATACTGTTCATCATTACGCTTTACTCCCTTTCAGCCATCATCTGCCTCTTGCCATCTTCTTCACACCATCTTCAGTGCTTCATTTTATATATTACATTAATTAATTATGATAACATGTTGTAATTTTGGTTTTACAGAACCTCCAGAGTTTGTACAGAAACTGCCAGCTGCAAAAGTCATAAAGATGGGAGAGCCACTCCAGCTTGAATGCAAAGTTATTGGCACAGCTCCTCTGAAAATTAGCTGGTACAAAAATGATGCCATACTCACTGATGGTGGCAACTTGAGAATGACTTTCGATAACTCTGTGGCAGTCCTTGAAATTTTGAAGTCCAGCTTTGAGGACAATGGAGTCTACACCTGTGAAGTCCAGAATGATGCTGGAACTAAAAGTTGCAGTACCACACTTACAGTCAAAGGTTAGACGGTGGATGGATCTTTCATTCACAAGTTTAATGCTTGTTCCTTAATCAACATGAGCATTAACTAACATGGGCTATATGTTTCAGAATTATTTTAGTATTATTTTATGTGCTTTTGAACTTTTACATTTATTTATTAATATTTAGGTTTATTTTTTATTTCTGCTTTAGTTTTTATTTATTTCTGGTTCATAATTTTAGTACTTCTACTTAAACCTATTTCAGTTAGTTGCCAAGGCAACATTTTAATTTTTGTTTACTTTAAGTGTTTCATGTAATATTTATATTTTATTTCAGCTTTATTATTAGTTTTTGTTAATGAAAATAGATACTATTTATTGATTTAATTTTGTTTATTAATGTTTATTTTTATTGATTTTAATATGCATAAGAAGCTCTTTTTAATTTTAATTACTTCTTGTAGAACCACCAACTTTCCACAAAGTGCCAACACCAGTTGAGGGGCTGAAGGGCAAAGATGCCAGTCTTAACTGTGAGCTGAAAGGCTCAGAACCTTTTGAGATAACCTGGTTTAAAGATAAAAAACAGTTAAAGGAGAGCAGGAAGTATAAATTTGTGTCTGAGGGATGCTCAGCAACTCTCCACATTCTTGGACTGGAAACATCAGATGGAGGAGAATATGAGTGCAAAGCATCGAATAATGTTGGAAGTGATTCCTGCGAGGGCACTGTAAAGCTAAGAGGTCAGTAAGATAGGAGTTTAAAGTAATAAGTACCAAAAAAAAGATAGACACTTTAGTTTTATGACTCTCTGATGACTCTCTTCCTGACATTCAGAACCACCAGCGTTTGTGAAGAAATTATCCAATACGACAGCCATCTCTGGTGAAGAGGTGGTTTTGTTTGCAACAGTCAAAGGTTCGCAGCCTATGACTGTGTCTTGGGTTCAGGATAAAGATCACATTCTCAGAGATGGTGACAACAGGAAAATTACATTTGAGAATAATCAGGTCACTCTGAAGATCTTTAAAGCTGACTCTACCACTGCTGGAAAATATACATGTCAGCTCAAAAATGATGCTGGAGCAGCTGAATGCACAGCAAACCTAACTGTCCTAGGTTTGTAAGAATATTATTATTCCCACTCAAGTACATTTAATGTTTTGAAAATAATTTAATTATGTAAATTGCCTTAATGACACTTCTAAATTTCTAGAACCTGCAGCAATTGTGGATAAGACAGAGTCAATCAGTGTAACCGCTGGTGAAACTGCTGCCTTAGAGTGTACTGTATTTGGAACTCCAGAACTTAAGCCAAAATGGTACAAGGATGGTGTGGAGCTGTCTTCAGGCAGAAAATACAAAATCACCTTCTCAAAAATGATCTCCAGTCTTAAGCTATTGTCAACAGAGAAAAGTGATACTGGAGAATACACATTCGAGATTAAGAATGAAGTTGGCAGTGATAGCTGCAAAATGCACATCACTATTTTGGGTCAGTAATGTTAAATTTTCTTGTATATAATATTTGTTAGAATTCCATGTGATTCCTTATGAAGCCAACAGTTGAGTATTTTGTTTTTGGTCAAACAGACAAAATCGTCCCTCCTTCGTTCTCACGAAGACTGAAGGACACACAGAGTATTGTTGACAAATCTGTTGAAATGGACTGTAAAGTCTCAGGGTCTGCACCTCTCACCATCTCTTGGTACCATAATGAAGAGGAGATTAAAAGTGGGCCGAACTATGAGATTACATTCACTGAGAATACCTGCACATTGAAAGTGCCAACTCTGAAACTTTCAGACTCGGGCACATACAAATGTAAGGCAGTGAACAGTGCAGGAACTGCAGAGACATCTGCTACCTTAATAGTTAAAGGTTAGTGTTTGACTGTAGAATAATTTAAAATAACTAAGAAATGTAAATCAATTGGTTAAAGCACATTTCACAACCTTTTCCATGTCATATTTGCTACAGAACCCCCCTCTTTTGTGACCACACCTCAACCAGTGGAAGCCCTCCCAGGCACAAATGTCACTTTTACAGCAACCATTCAAGGAAGTACCCCAATGAAACTGAAATGGTTTAGAGGCAGTAAGGAAATAGTGTCTGGGAGAAGCTGTGAGATTGCTTTAAGAGGAGACACAGCAATTCTAGAGCTCTACAACATTGATAAATCTCATGCTGGCGAGTACACTTGCCAGATCATTAATGATGCTGGGAAGGAAAACTGTCCTGTGAACCTTTTTGTTAAAGGTTAGTTTAAATTTAGTTAATATACAGTAAGAGTAACAATTTCTTGCATACTTGTTATAGCAGAGCTTTGTGTTTCACATATGACATTTTCATTCAGAGGCTGCACGCTTTGTCAAGAAGCTAAAGAACCTCTCTGTTGAAATGGGCAAGTCACTGATACTTGAATGCACATATGCGGGAAGCCCAAAGATTCTTGTGAAATGGCATAAAGATGGACAGGAAATTTACTCCTCCTACAAGTACAACATTACGACCACTGAGAACTCCTGCATCCTGGAGTGTCTAAACAGTGATAAAGAAGCTGCTGGAAAATACACTTGTGAGGTTTCTAATGATGCTGGACACGACACTTGTGAAGCAGAAGTGTCCATTTTAGGTTTGTCATTGTGTAGATTTAAGCTACTGTGAGACAAAATCAAAACGTGCATGTCTTTATGATATATGTTTTGTCACTTTTAGAACCACCTTTCTTTATTGAGAGTTTGGAGCCCATGGATGTCACTGCAGGTGATGCAGTTTGTCTGAAATGCCAGATTGGTGGCACTCCTGAAATTAAAGTGTCATGGTTCAAGGCAGATGGCAAAGTGCGCTCTTCTCCAACCTGCAAGATGGAGTTCTTCAAAGGCACTGCCAGCCTGAAACTAGCTAAAGTTGCCAAATCTGACATTGGCGAATACACATGTAAAGCAGAAAACAGCATAGGATCTGCCTCTTCCAGCTGTCAGTTAACTGTACAAGGTGATGCAAATTTGTCTGTAAAGCTCTGAATCTGTCTCTTAAATGACTCTAAGGATTCAACTGTACTGTGTAACCACTATCAATGTATTTTGCTTAATGTTTTGCCTTTCAGATGTGAAAACACCACCTTCTTTCCCTAAAAAGATTACTAGCATTACGCAAATTGAAGGACAACCTGTCCAGTTTGAGTGTCGTGTTGCAGGATCCTCTCCTATGGAGGTCTCTTGGCTCAAAGATGGTGAAGCTCTTAGGAGCGATTCAGAATACACAATGTCTTTTGATGATAACTCTGCTGTCCTAAAGATAGCCAAGGGTGAAATGAGACATTCTGGTGAATACACTTGTGTTGCTACAAATAGTGTTGGAACTGCTTCTTGTAGAGCCAAGCTCACGCTTCAAGGTCTGTTTATCTCTTTCATATTGTTCTCTGATTAAATTAGTTTCATGTGTTGTGAAACGCACTGAAATTGATGTTCTCATGTCTATACAATTGTACTGTTATCTCTATTTAACTCCACAGAACCAAGATATCCACCTGTGTTTGATAAAAAGCTCATACCTGTGGATGTGACAGTGGGAGATACTGTCGAACTGGAATGCCACATGACGGGATCATTGCCAATAAAAGTTACTTGGTCCAAGGATCATAAAGACATCCGCACAGGGGGCAATTATAAGATATCATGTGTGGATAACACCCCACATTTGACAATTTTGAAGGCTGATAAGGCAGACTCTGGTCGTTATTCTTGCCATGCTAGTAATGATATTGGGAAGGACTCTTGTTCCACAGAGGTTTCTGTGAAAGGTATTTGGTCACTGCTTTTTGGTGTGACTGTCTTCATTGTCTTGGGACTGACCTGTGGTGTGTCTTCCATTCTTCATGCCTTTGCATTTGTAATGTTTTTCTTTGCTTGCCAATAGATCAACAGGTGGCACTGTTGAGCATCTTTCACATTCTTTTTATTTTTTACGTTTTCTTATATGCATTTACTTGAAAACTACTTTTATCTATCATGTATGTCCTGTCTAACAACAGCTCTATTTGTTATTCCTATAGAACGCAAAATTCCACCTAGCTTTACCAAAAAGCCTTCAGCTACTATTGAGGACACTGAAGGAAAAATGGTGAAGATTGAGGGTCGTGTAGCTGGATCGCATCCTCTGACTGTCAACTGGTATAAAGATGGCAGAGAAATCTTCACCTCTGACTGTTATGATATAACCTTCAAGAGCAACTTGGCTGTCCTGTGCATCAAAAAATCTCAACTGTCAGATACTGGAACATATATGTGCAAAGTCTCCAATGAAGCTGGCACTGCCTCTTATGAGGTGTCAGTTCATATTACAGGTATACTGCTGGTTTCAAAGTCAAGCTTTTCTTATTTTCATTGTCTTGTTATAAATGTTTTATTCCTAACAAAAAAGTACTGTGGCAGTACCGTGGTACAATGGTAGTATCAGATGGTAATTCCATGGTACTAAAATTAATTATTCTTGGAAGTACCTCAGTAAATACCATGGTAGTCCCATAGTACTTTCGGTTACACTTTATTTTACAGTGCCGTAGTTACATTGTAATTATTCAAATAAGTACTGAGTACTACATGTACTTACTATTGAGTTACAGTTAGGGTTAGGGTTTGGTTTGGGGTTAGTAGTAATTATGCATACCGGTAATTTACTGTTATTACTATAGTAAGTACATGTAGTAACTTGTAACTACAGCACTGTAAAATAAAGTGTTACTGTACTTTCTTGTGAAGGATGCATGTTATACATAAAATGTGAAGTGTCCCTTTTATAAATGACTTTTTTTTTTAATACAGAGCAAAAGGTACCGCCAAGCTTTGACTTGGCTCTTAAACCAGTGACTGTGACTGAGGGTGAGACACTTACCCTCAGCTGCCATGTACGTGGATCTCCTCCTATAAAGATTCAGTGGATGAAGGACAGACAGGATCTTTCTTCGTCCGCAAAAACTAAGATCACATTCGTTGATGGCACTGCCACATTGGAGATGATCCGTGTATCTAAGACAGATACTGGAGATTATCTCTGCAAAGCAACTAATGAGGCTGGTAGTGAGTTCTGCAAGTCTAAAGTCACTATCAAAGGTATTTTCTTATGTGTGTGAGGAACATAGTTTTATCGTTCTTGGTAATTCTTTGGCTGCTTTTATATTCCTTTGTTTTGTGTTTTTTGTTTTTTACTTTATCCTAACCCTTTCATTCTGTTGGCTGTTTGCCAATATTAGAATCTTCTAGTAATAATTAATCTTTCATTAATCTAATTCTGTCTTCTGTTTTTTTCTTGGCTTGATAACAGATTACTTTTGTAAGGCCAAGTATATGCTTGTTGCTTACGAACTGTCTCAGTGATTGTTTTGGCAAAATCCGCTTCTTTGCAAATGTTTCATTGCCATTCGTATTCTTCCTACTGCTGTGCTTTTTGAAAAAGTTCAACAGGTCTTGAGTTTCTGTTGTCTAAAATGATTTAACCCTGGTTCTTGAATATCTTTAGCATAATGTATTTATCTCACTGCAAAATTTCATTAAAAGTTTCAGAAAAACCAGGAGCTCCTGCCCCGGCACAGGCGGTGCCTTCACCACCACAGGCAGTTAAAAAGTTAGACAACTTGTTCTTTATTGAGGAGCCAAAGAGTGTCCATATCGTTGAGAGTAAGTGACACTCCTGTTCCTTTTTTATGGGTGGACTATATTGAAATTTAGAAGAAAGTGTTATTGAAGCTTTGTGTGATTTATGTTTTTACAGAAGGTACAGCTACCTTTATTGCTAAAGTTGGTGGCGACCCCATTCCCAATGTGAAATGGATGAAGGGCAAATGGAGGCAGATGACTCATGGTGGTCGCATCAGTATTGAACAAAAGGGCCAAGAGGCCAAGATGGAGATCAGAGAGGTGACCAAATCTGACTCTGGCCAGTACAGATGTGTTGCTTCAAACAAACATGGAGAAATTGAGTGCAGCACAGACCTAAATGTTGATGAGAAGAAAGAGACAACTTTAGAAATGGTCAAACTGAAGAAGTAAGTGTGTGTCAAATTGCAAACAATCTTCAAGGACCCTCCTCCACCAACATTAGTTACAGACGTTTTAATTTAAATTAAATGACTAAATTAATGGCTAAATACTTATTATTTTTGTTAATGATAGATTGTAATTATAAAAATAATTAATAGTATAACTATTAAAGCTGCACCATTTGTGCCTACATATGAGCAGTACTTGAGTTCCAGTTGACCCCCAGCTTTCTGAAACACTTGTTTAATATGATAACTAATAAACTATACAAGATTGCCTAAGTTTATTTATTTTATTTATTTTTAACAGGACTCCGTCAAAGCAGAAAAGCCCTAAAGAGGACAAGGATATTGACATTGTTGAATTGCTTAGAAATGTTGATCCCAAGGAGTATGAGAAATATGCTCGCATGTATGGCATCACAGACTACCGGGGCCTCCTTCAAGCTATTGAGTTTCTGAAGAGGGAAAAAGAACAAGAAAGTGGAAGACCAGTAAGTTTGAGTCAGATAACAGTACAACAGCCTCGGTTCCTTTGGGTGATGAGACCAAGCACATTGTTTCTGTATCAATTTATGATACAGTACCTAATTACCTCCCTGACGTGTCTTTCCAAATAAAGCATTTATCAAAAATTGACGAATTGAATCATGGTAATACTCATTTTAATTGATGGATCTTAATAGTTTAGCTAAAATTGACCAGCTCACAGAACATGATTAAGGAATGCTTTAAGTGACACCTTTCAGGAACTCAACTTTCAAGCCATGATTGAAAGTAAATTATATTAATTGTTTCACTGCTTGGCTTTATTACATTACAGGAAGTGGAAAGTGGTGCAAGAGAGTCTGAGGAAGATTTGGCTAAACTTGTTGCTGATTTGCAAAAGAGGATGGAACAAACAGAGGTTTGAAATCTAATTGTATTATTTGTATTTAGTATATTAAATCAAAAAGTTCTTCCAGAC
>RJVU01020258.1:917815-944035 GCA_003731715.1 Anabarilius grahami
AAGCTCTAGGGCATTACCTAGAATTTCCCACTTTGCTAACTGCTACTTTAGTTTGTCTCCAAATACTGTGTTTAAATACATTTTTGGGGCCACTGTATGTTATTTACAGAGTGTTAATGTGTTCTTTTGTTTTCTATTCAGCCTGTCACTGTGGTACGTGATATCACAGACCAGACAACTGCTGTTAAGAAGGAAGCTGTGTTTGAATGTGAAATCAAGATTAACTACCCTGAAATCACACTGTCCTGGTACAAAGGAACCCAAAAACTTGACAGTGGTAACAAGTATGACATCAAAATTGTGGGTGATCGTCACATCTTAAAAATCAAGGATTGCCAGACAAGAGATGAAGGCAATTATCGTATTGTGTGTGGCCCACATATCTCCAGTGCCAAATTGACAGTGATGGGTATGTAGCAACATCATTTGATTCTCCTTTTAATGAATGCTAAACTATATCTTATACTGTATGTTTTTACAATATTGACCCTTATTCTTTCTGCAGATGCTGAAGTGGAACAGCGAATGCAGGATGTGGCTGGTAAGGAAGGACAGACTTGTACATTGACATGCCAGTTCTCTGTACCTAATGTAAAAACCCAGTGGTTTAAAAATGGGAAGCTTTTAGAGCCTCATATCAGATATACATTTGCTGTGGCCAATTACACTCAGAAGCTCTCAATCAAAGATGTTAGACCTGAAGACCAAGGAGAATATACCTGCAAATATAAAAATCTTGAAACGACTGCAAATCTTTGGATTGAAGGTTTGTATAGATTCACTGAACTGTCAGACTTATTATTACTTTAAATTATGCCATCTACTAACCTCTTCTGTCATCATCTGTGACTACTACTTCTTCACCTCTTATGGAAAAACTCTTCTTATTTTAAATGCCAGGGATATTTTGTCTTCACATTTTCCTGGCTTTCTTTATTAGCAAATCTTAACAGACTGTATTAGACAAAATAAAAAAACGTTCCAAATCAGATTCAGTCCTAATCATCCACCTTGCGTTATTTTTTCTAGCTGAGCAAATACATTTCACCAAACGCATCCAGAACATTGTGGTGCGAGAACATCAATCCGCCACTTTTGAGTGTGAGGTGTCTTTCGACAATGCTATTGTAACATGGTATAAGGACACTTGGGAGCTTAAAGAGAGCCCCAAATATACCTTTCAAAGTGAAGGGCGACGCCACTTCATGATCATCCGCAACGTTACCTCTGCCGATGAAGGTTTGTGGAGTTGCAGTGCGAGACCTTTTTCGTTTTAATAATATTAAATAAGAAGGCTCAATTAACCAAATCAATAATCCTTTAGGCGTGTACTCGGTCATTGTCAGATTGGAGCCCAGGGGTGAGGCTAAAAGTACAGCTGAGCTTTACCTGTCAGGCAAAGGTCGGTACAGCTGTCGTGCTCCAGAATTTACTTAACTAACAACCTCTAGAATATCAAGGCCCCTTACATTTATTTTTTCTATTTTTTCTCAGAAATTGAAATAGAAAGTGTACCTTATGGTAAGTATTTGATATTTTAAGTTTTTTTTTTGTTTTGTTTTTTTACAACTGTAGTGCACATTGACAAATTTCACAAAGTCCATTAATTAATATAAGTAAATTTAAGAATGTTAAATAACACTCACACAGATATCCCAGATACATCAATACAAGTGCCTGAGGCATCTGCATTAACCATTGAAGGTAAGGTTGGGATTTTGTGTAAAATGAATTCTAAAAATACATAAATCCTTATCCTTAAAATAAGAGACAGTTACTCACACACTTATTGTTTTCAAAAAGCTGAATCTTCCATGGAATATTACCATTATGAAGAAAAAACGGAAATACGAGGTAAACTGCATTATTATAAGAAAACTAAAACTAACTTTTTCACATCATCCTTTTCATATAGTATCATTCATTAAAATGGACAAAAATCACTTCAATTAACTTCCTTTTCATCAATTAACCATTCATCTGTTCAACAACAAAAACAAACAAATTCAAAAGAATAACACGATTGTATGAGTTTTGTTTTGTCTGTTCCCCAACATCTTGCGTGGAATAACCAAATAACATCAATATTTTAAGTATTCGTCTTTGGATACGTGTAACAACTTTTTACTATTCACCAGAGTATGTGAGCTGGGCAGAGGAGAGTGTTGTAGAGGAAATATCAGTCACAGGTATTACTGAGAGCTTTTGGGTCACCATAATGTCCTAACCCTCTTTCCACTTTTGTTTGCTCACATAATGTTATATCTATGTGTCGTATGTATTTCTGTCATTCATATAATGTTTGTATCTTCCTTTGTCTTCACCATGCCTTCACAATGTACTGTATCATTAAGTTGTACTGTATGTGTTGTTGTTTGTTGTCATACATTTATCAGTTTGACTTTAATATGTGTAACTTTACCATTTTAAATCTTTTAAAACAGATTTATGTTAAGATTTTGTGTTGTCAAATGTTTCTCCAATGCCAATTATTATGGTGATTATGCCAATTATTCTAAGGACGTTCTTTGTCTCATCAGCCCCAAGGGTCCCGATCGAAGAGGCAGTCAGTAGGAAAATCGTGGGAATGCGAGAGGAGGCTCGAACGACAGGTACTGAAAGAGAAAACTGCTCACTGCTTTACTACTTTGTTGGCAAACGCGCTTACATTATCTTCATATCTGTCATGTTTATGAGTTTGTAAATTTGTGTTGACTTTCACATCCTTAGTTATGTTGTGTCATCAATGTTGTTTGCTGTCAGTGTTTGTGATATTTGCTTCTGTGGCAGCTGCAAATTAATAAACAATTTTAGTATCCTAACAAATATTAAAATAACAGTTGCATAAAACTTTACATTTTACATTACACATTTTTTGTTTTTTGAATGTTTTCTTAATTTCAGGAATTCTTTTAAGCTTGTGTGGATGTGTCAGTTCGTCCATGTGTGTAAATGTTATCTCGTTAATTCTTGTCCTGTATCTCATGCATGCTCGCTCTCAAAGCTGATGTTATAGGGTATTTGTTCTTAATATTCTCAAAGAATTCGAGGAACCTGAGCCGTCTAAACCTGTGGAGCTAAAACCTGAAGTACCTGTGGAAGGTATGCAAATATCTGTCCAATGTGCTCCAGTGTTTTAAACAATTTTTGTTTGTCTAAAGAGCACTTTATAAACTTTCTTCTAATTTGTCTGTGATGTCAATATTCTGTTGTTTTTTTTTCCGTCTAATTGAATATTCTTACAATGTTTGTAAAATTTTTGTCCAAAAAGCCAAAAAGCCTGTCGAAGAAATAGTCACTGCAGTTACAGTGCCAGAGCCAGTTGAACGCCCCACAGCAAAAGGTATGGAATGAACACATGCCATTATTTCCTGTTCTGTCACATTAACTGGTTATTTATGTGTGCATATACACCTCTTAAGCTAGTAAAGTCCTTTTTTACATCCTCTTGTGAATGTAGACATTTTTGCTTAATTGTTTGTTTATACATGTTGATTCATCAACTTTTTGTGACCCTCTTAATTCTGTGTTTTCTTGTCTTATGTTTGGTATCTTTATTGATGTCAAGTCTACTTGTTCTTAATTGTATTGTATGCAAATGGCAAATCTTGTGTCTGTCCATTTTTATTTATCTTGTTGTCTTTTTCTCTGTTTGAGATATGATTTTAACTGCTTCACACTGCTGTTTTCATTCATATCTTAACTCTTCTGAAACTCTGCAAATGTACTAATGGCAAAAATGTGTGTTATATGAAGAAGTGCCACAGCCAGCAGCACCTGTAGCTCCTGTGGCTCCTGCTCCTAAACATGAAGAGCCTAAAGCTGTACCAGTAGCTGAGCCCAAGCCAGAACCCAAGCCAAAGCCTGAGCCTACACCTGTGAAGAAGCCCGAGACACCCCCAGCTAAAGGTACTGTTAATTGCTTATGTTTCATGTTGTGTGGGATTCTTGTCTACAAACGTTTCATATACCCGCCTTTGTTGTTACAGTTGTCCAGCTTCCATTAGGAAGTGCATTAAATGTGACACTGTGTGTTCTTTGACATGTGCTTGTAAACAAATCATTGCATGTTCTTTAAAGTTCTTGTGGAGGAAAAGAAACCAAAACCACTAATTCAGGAGCCACAAAAGAAATTGCCAGCTAAACCTGATGAAGTCATTGCAGTTCCCATTGAAGAACCTCCAAAGAAAGGTATTGAGTCACTTTGTTTTCTTTTGTATGTGTGGTCTTTATTAACTAGCCACATTCTTATGAGGAGCACATGACACTGGCTGTTGTTTGTCAATGTCTTTGTCCTGTAATATTATTGTTTTTTGATGTACATTTATTTTTATGTACTGTTCATTGCTTCTTGTCCGTCTTCCATTAGGAAGCATGTTTTATGTGACACTGTTTGTTTTTTGACATGTACTTATGAAAATGAATCTTTAAACAATACAATGCATGTCCTTTAAAGTGCTTGTGGAGGAAAAGAAACCAAAACCACCACTTCAAGAACCAATTAAGAAATTGCCAGCTAAACCTGATGAAGCCATTGTAGTTCCAATTGAAGAACCTCCAAAGAAAGGTATTGCATCACTTTTTCTTTTGTATGTGTGGTCTTTGTTAACTAGCCACACTCTTATGAGGGACACATGACTTACAGTGACTTTTGTTTATGCCAGTGTCTTTGTCCTGCAATATTTTCGTTTTTTGATGTACACCTATTGTTATTTACTGTTCATTGCTTCTTGTCCAGCTTCCATTAGGAAGCATGTTCTGTGTGACACTGTGTTCTTTGACATGTACTTATGAAAACGAATCTTTAAACAATACATTGCATGCACTTTAAAGTTCTTGTGGAGGAAAAGAAACCAAAACCACCAATTCAAGAACCACTAAAGAAATTGCCAGCTAAACCTGATGAAGCCATTGCAGTTCCAATTGAAGAACCTCCAAAGAAAGGTATAGACTTACCTTTTGTATGCAGGACTGTTTTCTGTTGTATGTGTGTTTCTTTATTAACTTGCCACACTCTTATGAGGTACACATGACCTTACTGTAGCTTTTGTTTGTTATTGTCTTTGTCCTGCAATATTATTCGGTTTCACTTATTGTTGCATATTGTTCATTGGTAATGCTTTGTTTTGTGAGTTTCATTTTTTTAAGGGCTTTTCATGTACCCGTATTTATTGTTGCAAGCTTATTGTCCAGCTTCCGTTAGGAAGCGTATTTTATGTGACACTGTGTTTTTTATGTTTTATAATTATTCTTAAAACAATACAATGCGTGTTCTTTAAAGTTCTTGTTGAAGAAAAGAAACCAAAACCAACAATTCAAGAACCACCAAAGAAAGTGCCACCTAAACCTGACCAAGCCATTGCAGTAGAAGAACCTCCAAAGAAAGGTATAGACATAGAGGTTTTGTATGTAGGGATATTTTCTGTTGTATTTGTCATTCTTAAAACAATACAATGCATGCTCTTTAAAGTTCTTGTTGAAGAAAAGAAACCAAAACCAACCATTCAAGAACCAACAAAAAAAGTGGCAGCTAAACCTGATCAAGCCATTGCAGTAGAAGAACCTCCAAAGAAAGGTATAGACATATACTGTAGGTTTTGTATAGAGGGATATTTTCTGTTGTATTTGCCATTCTTAAAACAATACAATGCATGTTCTTTAAAGTTCTTGTTGAAGAAAAGAAACCAAAACCAACAATTCAAGAACCAACAAAGAAAGTGCCTGACCAAGCCATTGCAGTAGAAGAACCTCCAAAGAAAGGTATAGACATATACTGTAGGTTTTGTATGTAGGGATATTTTCTGTTATATGTTTCTTTATTAACTAGCCACACTCTTATGAAGAACACATGACTCACACTGGGCTTTGTTTATGCCATTGTCTTTGTCCTGCAATATATATTTTCTTATTTTTAGCTTCTACCATAATTTTTACATCTTATGTCTTGATTTCTTATGTATCTTAAGTCTTGTATATTTAGAAGCATTCATATCTACCTAAATGATCTTTCGCTCATCTTGTCTCACTCTTAAAACAGTGCAATTTAAAGCATTGTTCTTAACTTGAATATTCTTTCTAAGTGCAAGAACCTTCCAAGAAGCCAGAGGCCCCTCTGATATTGGCTACACAGAGAGAAGACTTAATTGAAGAAAAACTGCCTAAAAAAGAGACTATTTCTATTCCTAAAATGCAGAAAATTGTACCTCAAAAGGAGGAAATTGTACCTCAAAGGACAGAGGTTTCTCTTCCTGCTAAACAGAAAGAGGAAATGTTACCCAAAAAGAAAGATGTTACAGCAAGAAAGGATGAGGAGGTCCCACCTCCGTTTAAAAAGGATGAGGAAATTGTACCTAAAAAGAAAGAGGTCCCACTTCCTTTTAAAATGGATGAAGAAATTATACCTAAAAAGAAAGAGGTTCCTCTTCCTCCTAAAAAGGATGAAATTGTACCTCAAAAGAAAGATGTTCAGCTTCCTGCTAAACAGGATGAGAAAATATTACCTAAAAAGAAAGAGATTCCTCTTCCTCCTAAAAAGGATGGAATTGTACCACAAACAAAAGAGGTTCCTCTTCCTCTTAAAAAGGATAAGGCTATTGAACCTAAAATTAAAGAGGTTCCTCCTCTTCCAAAAAAGGATGAAATTGTATCTCAAGAGAAAGAAGTTCCTAAAAAAGATACGCCTCAGATTATGGCTCATAAGAAAGAGATATTTCCCACACAAATTTCAGAGAAGAAAGAAGAAAAAGAAATTTTCTTCCTAGAAGAAATTACACGTCTACAGAAGGATGTGATACTTCCCGCGCAAGTTTCAGAGAAGAAAGAAGAAAGAGAAGAGATTTTCTTCAGAGAAGAAATTACACATATACAGAAGGAAGTATCCTTTATACCAAAACTGGAAGAGAAAGAAGAAATTTTTCCTAAAAAGAAGGAAGTAGTTGCTGTCACTAAAAAAGAAGAGGTCATAATGCCTCATAAGAAAGAAGTTCCTGTTCCTGCTGAAAAGGATGAAGAAATTGTACCCCAAAAGAAAGAGGTGACCCCTAAAAAAGGTACAATGATACAGTATCAGATAACATCTGATTGTCTTTTCATCTTATTCTTTATTTTCCTGTCTTAAAAAACAATTTTCTTTGAAAACATATCTTGAACTATATTATTGTACTAATTTCTTACTGTCTGCGTAGTCCCATATATGTTTGTCTCTTGTCCTTTTCCTGTTTGTTTTTTTTCTTCTTCATTAACCTCTTACCACTCGCTAGAGTGATCTCTTGATCTTATAGATATGAACTTTCACTTACAAATTTCTTAAAACTGTGCTAACTGAAAATTAAATACTCTCTTAAATTGTTTTCGATTCAACACGGACTGAATCTCCAAAAGAAGAACTGCAAAGAAAGCTGGATACAATTATTTTTCCACCAAAGAAATATGAGAAGACTGAAGGTACACAAATCAGTCACCACTGGATTCTTTGTAATCTTTTATTTGACATTCTTCTTTTTAGCATCTTTTTTTTCTCTTGAACGTCATCTTTGTCTTCATAATCTGTTTAAATCCCATGGGGTATACTAAGAATGACAATCTTTAATGTCTTTCAAGTGGGTGAAACCAAACCCCAAAATGTACAAACTGCACAAACACCACAGATCACTAAGGATTTAGAGGAGTTGCACCCTGTTAAAAGTACAGATTATAAAAATCACTACAAGAGAATGTGTGTAAATAATAGTATTAATTTTTCCATATTCATCTTTTACTGAAGTTATTTTTCAGCAAAAAGACAGACGAAATTCCGGCTTTTTTGTATGAAGCATACCCCTTTACCAGATATACAGTGGGTACGGAAAGTATTCAGACCCCCTTAAATTTTTCACTCTTTGTTATATTGCAGCCATTTGCTAAAATAATTTAAGTTAATTTTTTTTCCTCATTAATGTGTACACAGCACCCCATATTGACAAAAAAACACAGAATTGTTGACATTTTTGCAGATTTATTAAAAAAGAAAAACTGAAATATCACATGGTCCTAAGTATTCAGACCCTTTGCTCTTACACACATATATTTAACTCAGGTGCTGTCCATTTCTTCTGATCATCCTTGAGATGGTTCTACACCTTCATTTGAGTCCAGCTGTGTTTGATTATACTGATTGGACTTGATTAGGAAAGCCACACACCTGTCTATATAAGACCTTACAGCTCACAGTGCATGTCAGAGCAAATGAGAATCATGAGGTCAAAGGAACTGCCTGAAGAGCTCAGAGACAGAATTGTGGCAAGGCACAGATCTGGCCAAGGTTACAAAAAAATTTCTGCTGCACTTAAGGTTCCTAAGAGCACAGTGGCCTCCATAATCCTTAAATGGAAGACGTTTGGGACGACCAGAACCCTTCCTAGAGCTGGCCGTCCGGCCAAACTGAGCTATCGGGGGAGAAGAGCCTTGGTGAGAGAGGTAAAGAAGAACCCAAAGATCACTGTGGCTGAGCTCCAGAGATGCAGTCGGGAGATGGGAGAAAGTTGTAGAAAGTCAACCATCACTGCAGCCCTCCACCAGTCGGGGCTTTATGGCAGAGTGGCCCGACGGAAGCCTCTCCTCAGTGCAAGACACATGAAAGCCCGCATGGAGTTTGCTAAAAAACACCTGAAGGACTCCAAGATGGTGAGAAATAAGATTCTCTGGTCTGATGAGACCAAGATAGAACTTTTTGGCCTTAATTCTAAGCGGTATGTGTGGAGAAAACCAGGCACTGCTCATCACCTGTCCAATACAGTCCCAACAGTGAAGCATGGTGGTGGCAGCATCATGCTGTGGGGGTGTTTTTCAGCTGCAGGGACAGGACGACTGGTTGCAATCGAGGGAAAGATGAATGCGGCCAAGTACAGGGATATCCTGGACGAAAACCTTCTCCAGAGTGCTCAGGACCTCAGACTGGGCCGAAGGTTTACCTTCTAACAAGACAGTGACCCTAAGTACACAGCTAAAATAACGAAAGAGTGGCTTCACAACAACTCTGTGACTGTTCTTGAATGGCCCAGCCAGAGCCCTGACTTAAACCCAATTGAGCATCTCTGGAGAGACCTAAAAATGGCTGTCCACCAATGTTTACCATCCAACATGACAGAACTGGAGAGGATCTGCAAGGAGGAATGGCAGAGGATCCCCAAATCCAGGTGTGAAAAACTTGTTGCATCTTTCCCAAAAAGACTCATGGCTGTATTAGATCAAAAGGGTGCTTCTACTAAATACTGAGCAAAGGGTCTGAATACTTAGGACCATGTGATATTTCAGTTTTTCTTTTTTAATAAATCTGCAAAAATGTCAACAATTCTGTGTTTTTCTGTCAATATGGGGTGCTGTGTGTACATTAATGAGGAAAAAAAATGAACTTAAATGATTTTAGCAAATGGCTGCAATATAACAAAGAGTGAAAAATTTAAGGGGGTCTGAATACTTTCCGTACCCACTGTATGAATCGTCTCCATTACAAACATATTGTCTTTCTATTATCTATGAATCTCTTGGTTCCTCTGTGGGTAAAAATTCTTCACAATTCTTCACCACATCCAAGATCTTCAAGAATCCACTTCTGTTCTGAGGAAGGATGAAGTCACTCCATCAGACAGTCTGAAAATTGCAAAGAAGACAATGCGGATGGAAGAAACTTCTAAAGAAGATGTCTCTCATCAAAAACCTGTATCACATGCAGAAATACTGTATGACGGAAAAAAGAGCACAGAAATTGACAGTTTACAAATTTCAAAACTGGAGGATTCTTCAAAAGAAAGTATTTTGTCTTCCGAAGAATTTAGGATGAGTGAAACATTTTCTGGTGAAAAGCCATCTAGAGCACTTATAATGACAGGTAAGATAATAATAATAATAATAAAACAGTGCTTACATTATGATTTCAAAATTGTGGATATATGATCACTGAGAGTTTAGAGGAATTATACGTTTTATAAGATGCAACCCCTCTAAACTCTCAGTGATCAGATATCACCAATGTCAAAATAATGAAATAAGAAGAGTTGTTTCAAAGCTAGAGGCAACATTAATCTTCCACATTCTCCTTTTACAGAAGCTATTTTTCAACATTATTCTTTTGAAGTGCAAGAACCTTCTAAAAAGCCAGAGGTTGCTCAGTTATTGGCTACTGAGGGAGACGATTTAATTAGGGACATAGGTTATAAGAAACCAGTTGCTACAGATAGTAAATTGGAATATATAGAAGGCAAAGTAGATCAAAAAAGAGAGACTGATGCTGGTCCCCAAAAAAAGAAAATCGCAGACAAACTTCCTAAAAAAGATATTATTGTTGGTCCTAAAAAGGGGGAAATTGTGGCTCAAAAGGAAGAAATTATACTTCAAAAGAAAAAGTTTGCTGCTTCTCCTAAAAAGGATGAAGTTTCTCTTCCTCTCAGAAAAGATGAAGAGATAGCAGTCCAAAACAACAAGGTTGATTTTTCTAACAGAAAAGATGAGGAAATATTACCTAAAAAGGAAGATGAAACTGCTCTTCAAAAGAAAGAGGTTCTTTCTGCTAAACAGGAAGAGGAAATGTTACCTAAAAAGAAAGCCATTCCTTCCAGAATGGATGAGAGAATTGTATTTGAAAAGAAAGAGATTGTTCTTCCATCCAGAAATGAAGATGAAATTGCTCTTCAAAAGAAAGAGGCTCCTCTTCCTGCTAAACAGGATGAGGAAATGTTACCTAAAAAGAAAGATGTTTCTTCCAGAAAGGATGAGGAATCTTTGCCTCTTCCTCCTAAAAAGAAAGATGAAATTGTATCTAAAAAAAGAGATGTTGTTCTTCCCCATAAAATGGAAGAGGAAATTGCACTTCAAAAGAAAGAGGTTCCTCTTCCTGCCAAACAGGATGAGAAAATGTTACCTGAAGAGAAATATATTCCTCCCATAAAGGACAAGGACATTGTATTTGAAAAGAAAGAGATGGTTCTGCCTCCCAAAAAGGATGAGGAAATATTGCCTAAAAATAAAGAGGTTCCTCCTCTCCTTAAAAAGGAAGAGGAAATCGCACCTCAAAAGAAAGAGGATCCTCTTCCTGCTAAGCAGGATGAGGAAATTTTTCCTAAAAAGAAAGGTGTTTCTCTCAGAAATGATGAGCAAACTGCATTTGAAAAGAAAGAGATGGTTCTTCCTCCAAGAATGGATGAGAAAATATTGCCTAAAAAGAAAGAATTTCCTCTTCCTCTTATAAAGGACGATGATATTGTATCTAAAAAGAAAGTGGTTCTTCCCCCTCCCAGGGAGGATGCGGAAATATTACTGAAAAAGAAAGAGGTTCCTCTTCCTGGTAGAAAAGATGAGAAAACAGTAACTCAAATTGAAGCTCCCACACTGACAGCAGAAGTAATAGTTCCACCGAAAAGGAAGCAGGCTAAAACTGCTCCTAAAACAGAAGAAACTGTACCTCAGACAAAAGAGATAATGCCCACACAAATTTCAAATGAGAAAGAAGAAAGTATACTTGAAAGAACAGAAGTTGCTCCCTTTCTTGATAGGGAAGAAATTACTTGTCTACAGAAGGAAGTGTCCCACATAATTAAACTGGAAGAGAAAGAAGATGCTTTGCCAAAAAAGCAGATTGTCACATTTCCTAAAATAGAAGAAATTGTGCAGAAAAAGAAAAATGGCTTTTCTGAGCCTAAACCACAGGAGAAAGATGTTGAGCCTAAAAAGAAGGAAATGGTTGCTATCACTAAAAGAGCAGATGCTATAGTACCTCAAAAGAAAGAGGTGACCCCTACAAAAGGTATAATGACATCAGAGAACATCTTGTGTTGTGTATTTCTCTTATTCCAAAACCTGATTTCTTAGAAATGAACTTCTTTAAACTTCTTTGAATCTTATACTGGGTGTTTATATGTCTGTGTGGTCTTGTGTGTCACTTGTCTGTTATAATCAATATTTATTGACACCAAAAGAAATTTTCTTGCAATTGCATCAAGTTGGATACTGCCAGAGGAGAAACAACACAAAACATTCAGAAGATTTATTTTTAATTTTTTTGCTCTCTGACTAACCTCTTCTTTGTCCTGCCTTTAAGTCATAAATAATGTTATGACCTCTGATCTTTAAGTTTGTGTGTTCGTCATTTTCCCTGTTTTGTGTGTGAAAACTTGTTATATTATGTTTGAGTCTAATGGTAAAATGGCTAAAATTGGGTTTGGGTTTATAATACAACATTTTATTTGTGATGTAAAGTGGCAGAACCAGAGAAGAAACCATCTCTAGAAAAGATACCACCTCAAGAGAAGACACCCGTTTCTGTGAAAGAAGTGGCACCCCCAAAAGGTATAATGGGGATTCTTTAACAAACTCTTTTTATGTCATACTAAATTTTATGTTTCAGTTTGTCAAATTATTGTTGTCTCTTTTCATTGTTTGTCCTGTTTTTGTCAAGTCAAGTCCTTCATAACTTGATGTACTCAGTTTTATTATTTGTTCATCATAACTTCATCATTTTTCTCATCATAACACATTCAAATTTGTAATTTTCACAGTTGAAAAGAAACCATCTCCAGAACCTGAAAGAAAGAAAGAAACTTTGCCTGAGCCTAAGGCAAAGATAGTTTCCCCAGAAGGTACTTTTTTGTTTGATATGTTTGTGATATGTTTTGTCTAACAACAATACGTGTTTCTTTTGTGTATTTTAAACTCAATAGAGGGCCTTAACATATTGTACATTTGCTATCATGTTTTTATATTCTGTATAATCTGTGCTTTGTGTGTGTTGCAAGTCTCAAAAATTCTTAATTATTAAAAGTTCATGCTTAGTGAACCACTCTTATATAGTCTAAATAAATAGTCTTTAATTTTATCACAATTTTGTGTCGTTAAGACACAATCTCTTTGGGGTGCTTAAAACATGTTCTGTCAAATCTATATGAATGCATGTCGTCGTCATCGTTGTTGTTGTTGTTTGTATGAGTTCTTAATATTGACTAATTTCCACAGCAAATATCTTCATATTTTCTCACTATACTTAAAATATAAGCTGTGATATCTCCACATATCTCACATCCCCATGACCTGCTCATCTTGATTGTTCACTTGTTCCTTTCTTGTATCACTTGTAAACTTTTAATCTATAATGCTTCATATACAGTACTGTCATGAGAATATTTTGCACATTACAACTAAAATGGCTGATTCATTATTTTAACATACGCATATAGAGTATATTTAAGCAGAGCATTTTATGTGTTGTATGTCATGCTTGTAATATCTGTGTGTCTGTTTCTTATCCTCGATAGAGGTTTGAAATACTTTATTTCATCACATTATTATCTTAAATGTCTTTCGACTTAAATTGACATCAAACAACATGCTTTATTTTAAGTTAAAGAGGTCGATAAGAAAGCTGAAGATAAACTCATCCCTAAACCCAAGGAAGAGAAGACAATTCCAACAAAAGGTATTATGGTAACCACAAGTCCACATCCCTGTAATGTGCTGTGAAGGAATGCCTAGTTCAGAAATCTCATCATGTCTTTAATATTGCTTTTGAAGTACCTACACCTAAAGAACCAGAGAAACCAAAGCCTGCTCCAAAGGAAGAACCGGTGGAAGGTACTGAAACAGAAACCCTTCTTCATAAATACTCCCACTGTTTATAATATATCTTTAGATTGTTGTTAATAAATGGTAGGTCACAGTCTGCTTCTCAATGTAAAAACTTTGTAACGTGCCGCAATGTCTGTCATGTTGTGTTTTCTATGTGTTTCTCTTTATTTGTAAGCTATTAAGTGAATGCACTTAATAGCATTCCCATTCCACTTAATAAAGAGAGGTGTCTTCTTTAGCAGGATAACTTACAACCAATGAAAATGCACTCCATTATTTAATTTAGACACTTTTCTTTGCACTAGATAAGAAATATTGTTATTATAACTTGTTTTAACTTTTTGTGACTACATTTCTAAATCAGATGGTGAAAAAGGACCAGTTTCTGCACCTGGACCAGGAAAGAAAGGTAAGAGCATTTTAAAAATTAAAATCATAAAACTTAAAATATTTTCTCGCAGATGGTTGAGCCATTTCAGTAGTTGTTCTTTCTAATTGTTTTGTGATGTTATTTTGAATTTTGTTATGTGTATTGAAATATGTTGTATGTTGTCAGTTCCACTTTTGTCACTTTGTCTGTTATTGATTGTGTCCTTTAGTCTTGTATTATGTTTTGTCTTGTCATAGTTTGTTGTACTTGGAGACCAAAGGATGTCAATGTGTTAAATGTGCTGTTGTTGGTTGTTTGTATGTACCGTTCACTTTATAATCCAATACATTTCCAAATCTAAAGGAAAAGTTCTTAAAATAAAGGAAAAAGAGGGAAGATTTGAAATTCCTACCTTGAAGAAAGCTGCAAGAGTATCCAAAGATAAAGATGAAGATCAAGATATGGTCAAACTGAAGAAAGTGCCCAAACCACAAGAGGAGGAATATAAAGAAGGCCCAAAAGTGTATGCTGAGGCTCACACTGAAGTTATCATAACTGAAAGTTATGAGGCAGAAATGCATTTTGAGACTTATGAAACTACCAAGAGAGTTGAGAAAATTCAACCTGAGGTAGAAAAAAAGAGACCTGTTGAACCTGATCAAGCATCACCTCAGATAAAACCAGAAAGCGAAGTAGAAGAAAAAGCAAAGAAGACAACAATAGGAAAGGTTCCAAAAAAAGATACACCAGAGGAACCTGGCTTAGCACTGAAAAAGGTTAAAAAGTTACCGTTAGACACAAAAGAACAAGAGTCTGTAAAATTAAAGCCATTTGAGAAACCTGTAAAACCACCAGCTGAAACTGAAAAAGACACTAAAAAAGATGAAAAAGGAAGAGAACCTATAACCTTTGACAGAAGTAGAGAACCAGTTACTTTTCAGAAAGGAGAGCGACCTGAAAAAGATGATAAGCCAAAAGAACTTGATGTCCTCACGAAAAAAGAAGAGCCCTCCGTTCCTGATAAAAAGGAGCCAGATGAAGTTGCTGTTAAAGCTGTAACCAGACCTCCAAAAGATGAAGCACCTTCAGAGCCAACAGAGAAATTATTTAAAGGTAAAGGTAAAATTCCATCTAAAGATCAAGAGCCTGAGAAGGTTCAACTAAAACCATTTACGAAGAAACCTTCAGCTGGATCACCAAAAGAAAAGGAGGTTCCAGAGCCAAAAGAACAAAAACCAATTGAGTTGTCACCACTTAGTAGAGCACCAAAAGATGACATTAAAAAAGAACCAAGTATTCCACCAAAAAGAGTTGACAGTCAAGAAACTCCAGACAAAGGTAAAGAGGTTCAGAAGATACCAACTATAGTACCCGTAGAAGACAAAAAGATGCTGCCTAAAAAGGTTACCCCGGTAAAGCAGATTACACCAAAGGAAGACGAGAAGAAGCCTATAGTGACCAAAAAGGGTATTTTACCCAAAGAGGCTGAGAAGAAAGAAGACATAATTCTAAAACCAGTAGAGCGTGCAAAGGGTGGTGTAGAGCCTGAAAAGATTCCTTCGCCCAAGGTTGAGAAACCAAAACCATCTGAATCAGTTCCTGTGGAGAGGAAGCCTAGTGAGGATTTGGCAAAGAAGCCTAAGAAAGTTTCACCTAAAGACTCAATTGAAGCTGTTATCTTGAAAAAAATACCTTCAAAGGTTTCACCTGAGGAGGACAAATATGAAGAAACTCCTCCGATTTCTGAAGTAGAGGAGATTCCAGTCCTAAAGGAGCTGTCTCCCGGAGCTGTACAGTTAAGAAAAGTGTCAACTCAGTTTGAGGAAGAAGTATTTGAAGAAGAGGTTGAGGTTGAATTTGAAGCTGAAGATGAAGACGAAGCATGGGGATGGGAGGTTGCTTCTCGAGACAGTTATGGCTCAGAAGGGTCTGAAGAAAGATATTTGGAGGAAGGGGCACTTGAAACTCCTGGGATGCCAGGGGGTAGACGAGGTGAGAGGGTGGCTGTGAACTACACCAATGAATGCCTCATTTTCCATGCTATGGAAACCAGCCCCCTATTTATTTTTATCCCAGATAATTTCCATGTCTACATCCATGTCCATCCACATAAAACTGCTAAATCTTGTCTGCCGCCTTCTTCATCTTCTTCAGTCTTCATTGTGGCATGTGTGTTGTATTTTAATGTCTTTTCATCTTGTTTGTTGTTTATGTGTGTGTCTTCATTGATCTATGAAATATAACCATTGGTGGTAGGAACAGTCATTCGATTTGGATCATAACTTGTGGATCTAACTTCCCATTAATTGGAAGCATGATTTTATCATCTTCATGACCCTTCATTCCCAATGTTTAACATTTTCCCTTTTGTCTCTACGTGTTTCTTCATTACTTGATATTTTAATCAAATTTTCCATGTTCATGAATTGGAAATAATTGACTTTTGTTTGCGCAGAGGGAAAGCCTAAAGAGGAAGCTGGAAGAGGCAGAGGCTTGAAACGTATGTTTATTTATTAAATTGCTTTTATTTTTTCCCCAAGCTATTTTAAACCATTTATATATTCACTCATGACAGCTCTGGAAGGAATGTATCTGTATGAAAAGGTCTTACTTTTTTCTTCAAGTGTAAAGTTTTAGTTTAATTAATCCTCTTTTTACATTACAGCAAGACAAACTCCTTCTCCTGGTGATGCTGGAAGGGGTAGAGGCCTGAAGCCTGGTGCTGGTGGTGACAAACCTCCAGCAGATTCACCATTTGGTTTCCAGCTCAAAGCGGTCCCCTTGAAGTTTGTGAAGGAGCTCAAAGATATTGTGTTGCAGGAGGCTGAGTCAATCGGCTCCTCGGCTGTATTCGAGTGCCAGATTTCTCCCTCTACTGCAATCTCCACCTGGATGAAGGATGGAAGCAATCTAAGGGAGAGTCCAAAGCACAAATTCACATCCGATGGCAAAGACCGCAAACTGCAAATCATTGATGTACAGCTTTCAGACACTGGAGAGTACACGTGTGTTGCAAAGCTTGGCAACAAGGAGAAGACCTCAACAGCTAAACTTATTGTTGAAGGTAGTGCAATGATTATGAGTAAAAATATGAGTATACTGTCATAATCTTGTTTAAAAGATATATATAAAAATATTACTACATGAATTGAGACCATCTTCTGTTTATTTATTTTTGTTTTGATAGAGTTACCAGTGAAGTTCACAAAGACTCTTGAGGAGGAAATGTCTGTGATTAAGGGACAGCCAATGTACCTGACCTGTGAGTTGAGCAAGGACAGGGATGTGGTCTGGAAGAAGAATGGAAAAGAGCTCAAGGAAATTGCTGGCAAAATTCAAATCAATGTAATTGGACTGCAGCGCTCTGTGACGATCCAAGACACAAATGATGATGATGCTGGTGTTTACACTTGCGAGTGCGAGGACATCAAGACACAAGCCAATGTCAAAGTCATTGGTATGCATATGATCATCTTTAAAGTTATTTAATTTAGTAATTAATAATTCTGTACCCAAAATCACTAAACTAAATATCTACCTTTGCAGAAATAATCAGAGATTGGTTGACAAAACCTTTGAGGGACCAGCATGTGAAACCAAAGGCTACTGCCACATTCAAGTGCGAACTGTACAAGGATACTCCCAACTGGAAGTGGTTCAAAGGAGATGAAGAAATTCCTACTGACCCTACAGATAAGATTGAAGTGAAAAAGGTTGGAAAAGATATGACACTTACAATCAAGAATGCTCAACCTGATGATGTTGGAGAGTATGCCATAGAAGTTGAGGGTCGCAGATATTCAGCAAAACTCACTCTTGGAGGTGTGTTAGACAGTATTTTCGTCTATTAACTTTTGCAGAATATTGTTTTTGTATTCCCTTAAATACTGTTTTTTGTCTGTCAAAATATAGAGCGTGAAGCTGAGATCTTGAAGCCTCTTGCTAGTGTGGAGGTGGTTGAGAAAGGGGAGGCCAGCTTTGATACTGAAATTTCAGAAGAAGATGTGCCTGGAGAATGGAAACTAAGAGGGCAGGTTCTGACAAGATCACCGGTAATATATAATTATATATATTTATATATATAATTGAAGAGGTTGCATCACTTTAAATAGGCTATTTTAAACAAGTAATCCTATCATTTTTTGTCCTCAGACGTGTGATATTAGAGCAGAGGGAAATAAAAGATTCCTCACATTGAAAAATGTTCAACTTGACCAGGCTGGAGAAGTCTCTTACCAAGCTTTGAATGCCATTACCAGTGCAATGCTAACAGTCAAAGGTATGTTGATGAGAATAAAATGCATGTCCGAACAAGAAATGCAGTATTTATAAACTAAAGAGGGTAAAAAATAACTATCTTGTGATAACTATTATTCACACCCATAGAAATTGAAATGGACTTCACAGTCCCATTGAAGGATGTTACTGTGCATGAAAAGAAACAGGCAAAGTTTGAGTGCACGATCACGAAAGATGTGCCTAAAGTCATGTGGTTGAGAGGATCTGATATAGTAACATCAGACCAAAAATATGATATCATTGATGATGGAAAGAAACACATGTTGGTCATAAACCACTGTGAATTTGAGGATGAGGGAGAATACACTATTGAGGTGCTGGGTAAAACATCAACAGCCAAACTGACAGTTGAGGGTAAGTTGTTACTGAAGCAATATTTCAGTCACCATAGGGTTCTGTGAAAAATTTGTTTTGTTCACAAAATCACCAAGCTAAAATGGTTTTGCAATGGACTAACACGTTATAGGTATGCGGCTGAAATTCATCTCACCGATAACGGATCAAACTGTTAAGGAAGGTAAAACGGCTCGGTTTGAGTTTGAACTGTCCCATGACAACGTACCAGTGACATGGTACAAAAACGAAACAAAACTGCATCCAAGCAGAACTATACTTACGCATGTTGATGGAAAGAAACATATACTAGAAATCAAGGATGTTACTCTAGATGATACTTGCCAAATAAAAGCAGAGGCTAAAGGATTGTCAACAACAGCAAACCTGACGGTGCTAGGTAACTTTTTATACTCTTTTTTTTTTTTTTGTGATGATGATGGTGGTGGTGGTGAAATAAGTGGTAAATAAATTAACTTTTGAACATTAACTTGTTTCTGTATGAGCTGCTGCTTATTTGAACATGAATAAAACGTTTTATTCCACAAACTGCATTACAGGTTCTCTCAACTTTTTTACTAATTACTTTTTATTTACTTTAATATAGAGGGAGATGCCTACTTCACAGTTAAACTGCAAGATTACACTGCAGTTGAGAAAGATGAGGTCAATCTTGACTGTGAGCTCAGCAAAGACGTTCCTGTGAAGTGGTTCCACAATGAGACTGAAATTAAAGCCTCCAAGATGGTTACCATAAAAGTTGATGGCAAACAAAGAATCCTAAACATCAAAAAAATCGAGGACAAAGACAAAGGGTTATATGTATGCGACTGTGGAACAGACAAGACTTCGGCCACCATGAACATTGAAGGTAAGTGTTCAAGTTTATGGTCATAAAATGTAAATGTCAATATTTTTTTTGCTCTAAATCGCCCTACAAAAATGCCTGCAACTTTTCAGTGTTTTTATTGCTGTTTTGTTCCATATAAATAATTCTGTCTATCTATCTATCTATCCATCCATCCATCCATCCAGCTCGTGACATCAAAGTGGTGCGACCCATGTATGGCGTTGAGCTCTTTGATGGTGAGACGGCTCGTTTTGAGGTGGAAATCTCAGAAGATGATGTCCATGGCCAATGGAAACTCCAAGGAGAAGTCCTCACTACATCACCTGTAAGGCTACTGAAACTATTTGAAATGGTGACAAATGTAACGTTTGAATGAGCGGCTTAATTGTATTTTTGTCTTTGTTGCAACAGGATGTTGAAATCATTGAAGATGGTGCTAAGCACATCTTAACTTTGTACAACTGCAAAGTGTCCCAGTCTGGAGAGGTTATATTCCAGGGTGCCAATGCAAAATGTTCTGCCAATCTAAAAGTGAAAGGTACATCATGCCTAAATTTTCTGTAGCCATTGTTTGATTCTTTGTCAGTGATTCTAAAACTTTTTTTCCTGTGACTGCCAAACACTTATCCGTTGAATGAAAAGTTCTTCTTCTCAGTTCTGGGGGAAACTGCAAACTGCCGATTACACTTTTAGGCTAGCTTGCTAAATACATATATACATACATAATTAAATTCTTTAATTTTTACTGATCCAACATTTTCCAGCTGTTTTGTTCTTAAATTCTTTGGAATTAACTAGACTGCTGCTTACATACATTACATTGCAATATACCAGTTAAGTTATTGAAGTGAAACAACAGAAACACTTAATTAAGTTAGTTTAGATACTCAGATAATCATATTACTATATATATACTAGATATATAATGGCATGTTCTTTTTACATTTTTTGCAGAGCTTCCCATTACTTTTGTAACACCTCTCGCTGATGTGCATGTGTATGAGAAAGATGAGGCAAGGTTTGAGTGTGAGATCTCAAGACCGCCAAAGAGCTTCCGTTGGTTGAAAGGATCTCAAGAGATTACAACTGATGATAAATTTGAGGTACTTCAGGAGGGCAAAAGACACATTCTGGTGGTCAAATCTGCTGCATATGAGGATGAGGCTAAGTACACGTTTGAGGCTGAAGACAAGAGAACATCTGCCAAGCTTGTTATTCAGGGTAAGGTGGAGAAAATAAATACATTATTTAAAAAAAAAAGGTTATTTCATGTTTGTTTGTTGTTGTTTTTTTCATAAAGTTTTAAGTGGCAGATTGAATCATGCGCTTGCATATTTCCCCAGGCATCCGTCTTGAGTTTGTCAGACCCATTAAAGATGTCACCGTTAAAGAGCGTGAGACTGCAGAATTCAGCATTGAACTCTCTCATGAGAAGGTTCAAGTTACCTGGTACAAGAATGATGTGCGTTTGCATCCAAGCAAAGTGGTTCACATGTCCGAGGATGGCAAAATCCATACTCTGTCCTTCAAAGAGGTGTCTATTGATGACACTTCTCTCATTAAAGCTGAGGCCCTTGGAAAAACCTGTGAGGCAATGCTCACTGTACTTGGTAAGTGTTTAAAAATTCGTAGACACTTATTATATTATCTTACAGTACTTATAATTGATTAAACTCAATGTCCTCTTGTATATCAACAGAGGGAGAAGCCTACTTTACCACCAAGTTGCAGGACTACACTGCAGTTGAGAAGGATGAGGTTGTCCTGATGTGCGAATTGAGCAAATCATCTGCTCAGGTGAAATGGTTCAAAGACGGCAATGAGATCACTCCCTCTAAGAACGTCCTTATCAAGGCTGATGGAAAGAAACGTATCCTGACAGTAAAGAAGGCAGAGAAGGCCAACATTGGCGATTACGTGTGTGACTGCGGCTCTGACAAAACAACAGCCAAGCTTAACATTGAAGGTACTTGTATTTGTATTCTGTCTTTTTTTATTCCATGTGTAGATTGACAGATTAAATTGATAAAATTACTATGAACTACTATAACCTAGTCTCTCCTCCTCTCCTTCTTTTTTCTCTGCAGAACGTGATATTAAGATTGTCCGTCCACTGTACAGTGTGGAGGTCACAGAGACAGAGACTGCTCGCTTTGAGACAGAAATCTCTGAGGAGGATGTTCATGGACACTGGAAACTCAAAGGAGATGCCCTTCACCAGTCACCGGTAATTTCTGTTGCTCCAAAACAGAAAAAAGAGTGATTTCTACACATTAGCATAACTTACAGATGCTTTTTGAACAATCCTAATTATGAATTGTATTAAATGAATAGTTAATGCAAAAATGCTAATTTCATGTTCTTCTAAACTCAAATTAATTTTGTATAAATTTTGTTTAATTGTCTTTTTACAAAAGCACCATAAATTTATTTTAAAAGTAGTAAGTACTAATTGTGCATCATGTGTGATAAATAGATTGAAAAAACAAACTCATTTGTGGCTTATAACGACATTTTCAATTTAGGGTGAGCTGTTCCTTTAAGAGCATACAATTGGGCTAAGTTGTGTGAATTTTTTTTTTTTTTTTACTGTGAATTGTTCTCTGTGCTAAAATGATCTTTCAAACATGCTTTTCATTTCATTCATCAGGACTGTGAAATTAAGGAGGAAGGCACCAAGCACATGCTTATCCTTTACAATGTCCGCATGGATATGGCCGGTGGTGTAGACTTCAGTGCTGCTAATGCTAAATCAAGGGCTCAGCTCAGAGTTAAAGGTGAGAGTGATGAATACGATTCCTCCTTTGCATATTTAGGATAAGCCAGAGAAATTGTATATCAGTACACAGACCAGAAACAATTTGTTGTGAGTCACAAAGATAGATGAAATGTGTTGCTTTGGAATACAGTATGTGAATTAAAGCCTGCTAAATTAGTTGGCCACTGCAGTTTATCATTAGCTCATAAATTACTCTGACAGATGTCATGTAGTGATAACAGGGTGTGAAAAGCATTTATTATGGCAGGGATTAATGTTTTACAGTTAGGTTTGGCAGCCAAACATTTTTTTTTATTAGTTTTTTAAAACTCTTGTTTTAGAAACAAGCATGGGACACTGTTATGACACCCCTTAACCAAGATGTGTGATTTATTTTTTTGTCTTTTATAATTTCACATAACATTCTCCTTTTCCTGGAAAATTCCAGCAGGTTGATTGACAGTAACAGATTTCCGAGCAGGGTGTCATTACAGGGGTGGGCTAGCAGCCAATCAGATGTTGCGGTTATTTTAGAATCTGCATGCCATATCTAGAGAGGCTCTGTCAGTGATTGGCAGAGGCTTAACAGACCTACCTCCACATTTTTTTCTGACCATATACATCTTAAGGAAACTCAATATGTAAATGAGGTAGGCCCCCAACCCAAGTCCCTGTCTTGCTGAATCCCACTTGTCCTGGAGGCTTACAGGCTCCAGAGCAGTGGCCTGTTGTCAGCGGGAAAGCGTTATGTGGATTTGTAGTTAAGGGATTAACAGTGTCTCTTGGAACTTGGAGGTGACTAACAATGTCTTCTCCTGAATCCAAAGCACGAGTGATAGGCCTCTTGAGGCCTCTCAAGGATGTAACAGTAACAGCAGGAGAGACTGCAACCTTTGACTGCGAACTGTCTTATGAGGGCATACCTGTGGAATGGTTCCTTGGGGGTACAAAGCTGGAACCAAGTGACAGAGTAAGTGTGCATCTTATTCTGTGTAAATCCATGTCTCATTTGTGGTGTCACTTTATTGTTTATGCAATAACTGAATCATAGATGGATTAATCAATTCAAGATGGTCGCTCAGACCCTTTAGGTGATACACTGCAAATGGGATACCAGTACAGGAAAATCAAAGATTTAAACTTGTTTTGAATAGACAATTATTATTATAATTATTTTCTGCATATTGCATGATGGTTCTTTACATTTTTCAGTTAAATGCTTTCCTCATATAAGGACCTGGGGGATCAGGATACCAGTTGAGCATTTGATCTGGGTTTTGAGATACACAGGGCTATTCTGCTCTGCAAGCGTTCCTCTGGTTATTTTTAACTCCTTTAAGACTCTACGTGCAGTGGCAGGTGGCAAGAGGCCTTTTTTTTTTTTTTTTTTTACAGACAGCTTATATAAACACATAGCAATGTATATATTTATTTATGGGTTTTATTAGAAGCATTTAAATGTGTTTGTCATGTCATTTGCAATGTGTGTGAGTTAGGTCTTCAGTAATGGCCCTTGGATTTTTCTTTTTTTTGTATAAAAAAAATGCTACTTTTATCTTACTGAGTGTTGTGTAGCAAATGGTTTTGGTAAAAGGCCATACATTTTGGTGACAACAGCTGTGATTCAAGATCTGTTTGTATTTCTGAAATGTTTGTTTGAGAGCTTGATTCTTTGTACTAATGAACCGTAATTCTACCAGTTGTGTTTATTTTTGGACAGATAGATCTTTTGATTTCAGTGTATGTACTTTCTAGCTACTGCAATGTTTTCAGGAAAGCACTTGGTATTAGGTTTACAAATATACATGGATTTTATTTTATTAATTATTATTGTGCAATTATTATTATTATTACATAAACACATTATAATGTTGCTTTAACAGCATGAAAAGTATTTAATATACATATGAAAGTTTATAGAAATGGTACTGAACAATTAAAAAAGAAAAAAGATTTAGCTGCAGAATGCTTGAATTGATGATTTAGGGCTGTTATGTTCATTTGTAAATTTTTATTTTTATTTTTAATGATGAATTAAGGAAGATGTTAATTGTAAACAAATCATATACAACAGTTTTTCAGTTTTTCTTTTCATTCAGCTAATTTAGCCTTATTTGAAGTTACACAAGTCAAATGTAAGTGTGTCTAAATTGGCTCCCAGGGCATATATTTGGGGCAGTAGAAGTAGAGGTGTGAAACTGAGAACAGTTCCTAGTGCTCAGCTGCTGATGTCTATTGCAGAGGGGCAGTAAATAGCCTTCCCCACCCTTGACACGGCAAGGGGGCTTGATTTATCAATTGGTTTGATTTGCACAGGTGGTGACCCGGGCAGAAGGCAGAACTCACACGCTGACCCTTAGGGATGTGAAGCTGACAGAGGCAGGAGAAGTAAAACTCACTGCAAAGGACTTCCTGACACAGGCTCAACTCATTGTAAATGGTGGGTGCCATTTGCTCACTATAAAATGCAGATTTAATTGCACCCTCTTGCTAACAAGCATCACACATATTTTTAAATCAGCCTGACATGCTCACACATTCAGGGGTAAGTAAATATAGTAAATCTAGTGTTGTAATTGTATTGGTACTGTGCTGGTAATTATTAGTGCTCTTATTGGAGCTCAGGTGCTTGTCACCAACACAAAACACTTTTAAACGTGTGAAAGTGTCTTTCACTTTTTAAAAGAAAGATATATAATAAGTCTGTCTTAAAATATTAGCACTGTAAATTATAACTGTATTGTTAAAACAGTGAATTGCAATAAAACATAAATTAATTTGCTGTACAGAGCCTCCAGTTGAATTTACCAAACCTCTGGAGGACCAGACTGTGGAAGAGGAAGCCACTGCTGAGCTAGAGTGCGAAGTCTCCAAAGAGAAAGCAGAGGTCAGGTGGTTTAGAGATGGACAAGAAATTCGCAAAACCAAGAAGTATGACATGGTTGCTGATGGTCGTAAAAGAAAACTTATTATCCATGACTGCACACTTGATGACTCAAAGACATATACCTGTGATGCTAAACAGTTCAAGACTTCAGCCTTCTTAAATGTTGAACGTAAGTCAACCAGAATGAAAAGGAAAAAATTAAATAGTACTTGTAACGAAAAAATAAAACACTGAATTTGATTACCTTTTGATTTTCAGCTCCACATGTTGAGATCACAAAGCCACTCCATGATGTTGAGGTCAAAGAGAAGGAATCTGCCAGATTTGAATGTGAAGTGTCTCGTGAAAGTGCAAAGGTTTGTTGTCTAATATTACGTTTTTTAATCACTTTAAGCTTTTAGCTATTGTTTAATTTTTTGACTATAAAAAATCCTCACTGAGAGCTCATTCATCTGTGTATTCCATTGTCCTTTTTTAATAGGTTCGCTGGTTCAAAGATGGCAATGAAATCAGAAAAGGCAAAAAATATGAGATGATTTCTGAAGGAGTAAAACGTATTCTCATCGTAAGCAAGTCTGTCTTTGATGACGAAGCAGAATATGAATGTGATGCCAGGACCTCCAAAACCTCTGGAATGCTGACTGTCGTTGGTAAGATATCCTGTTTCTTTGTAGTCTAAACAGTCTTCAACAGCTTACTTTGAACAGTAGACTGATTTGCTTGATTTCTCGTACCACAGAGGAGGAGGCTAGATTCACAAAGAACTTGGCTAATGTTGAAGGCACTGAAACCGACAGTGTTAAACTGATTTGTGAGGTCTCCAAGCCCAGTGTGGAGGTTACATGGTGCAAGGGTGACCAAGAGTTGCCTGAAGTTGGTAGATATGAGCAAATTGCAGATGGAAAAAAGAGAATACTCATTATTAAGGGCCTCCGTATGGATGATGCTGGAGAGTACCACTGCAAACTTCCCACCTCACAGACCACAGGGAACCTGAGGATTAATGGTGAGACTTTGTCTTGTCCCTGAAAATGTACTTTATATATTGTACTTATAAACTATAAGTTTATAAGTACATAAAACTTATATGTACTTATAAAACTTATAAATAAGTACATAAAACTTATATGTAA
>RJVU01020258.1:944051-983486 GCA_003731715.1 Anabarilius grahami
CTTGCCGCTGAGTTCATTGCTAGGCCTCAAAACCAGGAAGTGGTTGAAGGTGAAAAGGCACAATTTGTGTGCTCAGTCTCCAAAGACACATATGAAGTGAAATGGCTCAAAGGAGATAAGGAACTTCAATCAGATGACAAATATGACATTATTTCTGAGGGCAAAAAGAGAGTTCTTGTTATCAAAAATTGTGAACTCAAGGATGAGGGAGGCTTTGCAGTCCTCATTGGAACCACAAGAGCCTCAGCTGATTTGACTGTGCTTGGTATGTACAGTATGTTTTTTGTTTTTGTTTTGTTTTTTTAAATTCTGACAGAAATATGAAAATTCTAATGTTTTGCTGTGTTTTATTACAGAAAAGCTCAGGATTGTCACTCCTCTCAGAGACATAAAGGCAAATGAAGGACAAGAAACTGTCCTCAATTGTGAAGTTAACACTGAGGATGCCAAGGCCAAATGGCTGAAGAATAATGAGACATTATTTGAAAGCAGCAAGTTCATCATGGTCCAGAAGGACAATGTATTCTCTCTGAGAATCAGAGACACCCAAAAATCGGATGAGGCCAACTACACCATTACACTGACCAACCATCGTGGTGAACAGGCAAAGAGCTCTGCCAACATCACTGTGCATGGTATGGCATACACTGATGTCCTTTTATTTTTTGTAGTTAATAGTTTTTAGACTTTAGTTTGAATTGACTTGATACTGAACTTTGGACTCCAAAGTATACTCATGAACAACACAAGTCTGTATGTCTGCAAGGAAAATATTTTCTCTGAATACTGCAACATATTATTTAACCTTGTTTTATATAAAAGGGAATCGCTCATGAGCCATCTACCATAAAAATGAACATGAATTTCCCATTGAGTGGGCATTTATTGGACCATTTTGTATTACTTAAACAGTAAATGGTTTTTAAGCTTTCTTTGACAAGTATTAAAACATTATTTTGAAGGCTTTAATTATTATAACATATATTTAAATATAAAATAGCATATTTGTGTATTGTTATATATTTCTAAGAAATATGAAATTAACTGTCCTACAAAAGACTTATACATCTAACCTGCAGCATATAAAGAAATTGTAACAAAATTGATTTGAGACTTAAGACATTGTTTTAAAAACACATGCCTAGTTACTGTAATTTATCATAAACCTTAATTTCCACAGAGGAAGATCTTAGAATCATTACTCCTCCTGAGGATGTTGACACACAGGAGAAAAAGACCATCAGCTTCTCATGCAAGGTGAACAGACCAAATGTGACCGTACAGTGGATGAAGGCAGGTCAAGAAATCACTCTCAGCAAGAGAATTCTATATCGTGTGGACAAAGACAAGCACACTCTGACCATTAAGGACTGCAGCCTTGCAGATGAAGGTGAATACACAGTAGTTGCTGGTGCTGATAAGGCCACAGCAGAACTGATCATCAGTGAGGCACCCACTGATTTTACCACTCAGCTCAGTGACCAAACCATCACAGAGTTTGAGGATGCTGAGTTCATCTGTGAACTTTCCAAAGAGAAGGCTGAAATGAAATGGTACAGAGATGGCAGGGAGATAAGAGAAGGACCGAGGTAAGATGCATTGTGTTGTTATGAGTGCTTTTGTTAAAGGTTTTTTGTTGGTTTTGAGGATGTTTAATATGCATTTTATGTTTAATTTTAAGATACCAATTTGAGAGAGATGGCAAAACATGCAGACTGCGTATAAAGGAGTGCAGACCAGATGATGAGTGTGAATATGCCTGTGGAGTGGATGACAAGAGAACCAGAGCCCGTCTCTTTGTTGAGGGTAAGTTTGTTTCAGCGTCCATCAAAAAAAAAAAGAAAATATCAGGGAATTTTAAAATTTGTGATTTCCAGGCATAGAAAAGTCATGGAAATGAGTGAAATCTTAAATGGTCTTAATGACTTTTTCACCTCTTTAGAGATCCCTGTGGAGATTGTCAGACCACCCACAGATGTGTTTGAGCCCCCAGGCTCAGATGTTGTGTATGAAGTTGAGCTCAACAAAGACAGAGTTGAGGTCAAATGGCTGAGGAACAACATGACCATTGTCCAAGGTGATAAGTACCAGATGATGAGCGAAGGTAAGATTCACAGACTTCAAGTGTGTGAAATTAGGCCACGTGATCAAGGCGAGTACAGAGTCATTGCCAAGGACAAAGATGCCAGAGCCAAGCTTGAGCTTGCTGGTAAGACATTTTATATGTATATATATATATATTAAAAATTTAATTTTTTACAAGCTAAACACAATTAAATTCAGTGCATGTTTACAATGCCCTGGTGTTTCTCCACAGCCAAACCAACAATTAAAACCTTGGATCAAGACCTGGTGACAGATGCTGGAAAGCCATTTGTTATGGCAGTTCCTTACAATGCTTACCCACATGCTGAGGCTGAGTGGTTCTACAATGAAATCAGTCTGCCAAAAGACAATTTTCACACTTCTATCGACAGGACAGAGTACAGGCTTAAGGACCCTAAGAAGTCAGAGGAAGGCCGCTATAAAATCATCATCCAGAACAAACATGGAAAAGGAGAGGCTTTCATAAACCTAAAAGTTATTGGTAAGATATATTCATAGTATATAACTTTGCTTTAGTAATACGTCCCAAGATTGTATTGTTGCTTAAAAATTTTGTTTCACAGATGTTCCTGGGCCTGTGAAGAACCTTCATGTTGTTGACACTGCTGACGGTGAGGTCAGCATTGCCTGGGAAGAGCCTGAGAGTGATGGTGGCAGCAAGATCTTGGCTTATGTGGTTGAGAGACGTGATATCAAACGTAAGACCTGGACTCTGGCCACTGACTGTGCAGATAGCACAGAGTACTGTGTAACTGGCTTGCATAAAGACTCCAAGTACTTCTTCCGTGTCTGCGCACGCAACCGAGTCGGAAGTGGGCCCAATGTTGAGACTGATAAAGCTGTTCAAGCTAAGAATAAGTTTGGTAAGTCAAGGAAATCTGAAAGTCAAGTGTTTGTGCACCCTAGCCAGTGATTCTAATTGTGTTTTTTTTATTGTACACATTCCAGATGTTCCTGATCCACCACAGAATGTTGTTGTTGGAAATGTCAACAAGTTTAGTGCCACAGTCTCTTGGGAACCACCACTGTTCGATGGTGGATCTGAGATCACATCATACATTATTGAGCTACGTGATAGAACTTCTGTGAACTGGGCTCCAGTCATGTTAACCAAACCACATGAACGCACAGCTATCATTAATGATGTTATTGAGAACAAAGAATACATCTTCCGCGTTAAGGCTGAGAACAAGGCTGGAATTGGCAAACCAAGCGCTGCCACTAACCCAGTGAAGATCATGGACCCCATTGGTTTGTAAAATCTCAAATATCATTACTTTAGCACACATGAAAGCTTTCACATGTAATATATGTATCCAATGTTTTGATTCACAGAGAGGCCAAGCCCTCCACTGAATTTGACACACTCTGAGCAGACCAAGGACTCCTGTCTGTTGACATGGGAGACTCCCTTAAAAAATGGAGGCACAGCTATCACTGGCTACATTGTTGAGAGATGTGAAGAAGGCACAGACAAGTGGCTCAGATGCAATGCCAGGCTTTGCCAGGACCTGCTTTACAGGGTAAGTGTGCTAGCTTTTCAATCTTTGCCAAAGACCAACCTGAAATATATGATTATAAATGCTATTTAAGCATAGAAAACAACATTTATGGAACAGTCCATGTTAGAGAGAGTTGAGATTTCAGTATTTCCCCTATTCTAATTGGTCTTGTTTGCCTAAATTAGCTGCTTGGAGGCATTGCAAATATGTCTTTGCTTGTTATAGTGTGTATTAGTATTGTTACGTAATGCTTATGATTAAATATTTTCACAGATATCTGGCCTGAAATTTGGGAAAAAATACAGCTATAGAGTACTTGCAGAGAATGCGGCTGGGCAGTCTGACCCCTCAAACATTGTTGGACCTGTGCTGGCAGATGATCCACACTGTAAGTGATTCCGCGTCATTGCACCCTTTGAAATCTTTAATATATCTGATTCAAGTCAAGTCAAATCAAGTTGCTTACTACATGATTTGCTTCTCTTGACACAGTTGCACCGACTCTGGACTTGAGTGCATTTAAGGATGGTCTGGAGGTTATTGTCCCTAACCCTCTTGCAATTCGTGTCCCTATCACTGGGTACCCGGTGCCCACAGCAAAGTGGACTTTTGGTGAAACCACGCTAACAGCTGGTGAACGTGTGTCCATGGCTACAAAGTCAACCTTCACTGAGCTCATTATAACCCCAAGTGTGCGTCCTGACAAAGGCACATACTCCTTGACGCTGGAAAATGATGTGACCAGTGTCTCAGGAGAGATTGAAGTTAATGTCATTGGTATGCACAATATTTTATTATAGTCATGTATACATCAATTTACATTTCAGAAAGAAAAAAGTAAAGAGTTATACTTTTTTTTTTCTGCAGCATCTCCAAGTGCACCAAAAGACTTAAAGGTTGCAGAAGTGACCAGAAAGCATGTCCACTTAATGTGGGAGGCACCTGATCATGATGGAGGCAGTCCGATCACCGGCTACCAGGTTGAGAAGCGTGAGGTCTCCAGAAAGACCTGGGTGAAGGTATAGACATTAGCATATCTTTGACCATTAATTTCTGTGAACTATTCTGTGAACTTACAGTGATCCATTTCCTTGTGCTTATGTAATTTTAGGTAATGTCAGGTTTGCAAGACCAGGAATACACAGTCACAGATGTTGTTGAGGGCAAGGAGTACTTGTTCAGAGTTGTTGCCTGCAACAAATGTGGCCCTGGAGAACCCGCCTACATTGATGAGCCAGTGAACGTGTCTTCACCTGCAAGTGGGTTTCAATACTAATGAGAGTTTAGTCAGTGTTAAATATTAACAACGTCAAAAGTATGAAATACCCCATAAATTCATGTGTGTGTGCATTTCACAGCTGTACCAGACCCACCAGAAAACCTTAAATGGCGAGACAAGTCTGCTAGCAAGATCTTCTTGTCATGGGAGCCTCCCAAATGGGACGGTGGAACTGCAATTAAAGGTTATATCGTTGACAAATGTCAACGTGGCACTGACAAGTGGGAGCCATGTGGAGACCCAGTGCCTGAGCTTAAGTGAGTGATGATTTCAAATAACTTTTTTTGTAAACTGAATTGAGGCGCATACTTGCAAAAATGAAACTAAATTAACTCTACAAACAGGTTTGAAGTGACTGGTCTCATTGAAGGACAGTGGTATGCTTATCGAGTGAGGGCTTTGAACAAACTGGGTGCCGGTAGGCCTTGCAAGGCGACAGATGAGATCTTGGCTGTTGATCCTAAAGGTACTTTATTAGATTATGCTTTCACATTTTGAGACATTATAACATGTTTGAGGTCAAGCTCAATGTTTGCTTGCTTTACTTGCCCCTTTCACAGAGCCTCCAGAGATTCAGCTAGATGCAAAACTGCTGGCTGGCCTGACTGCTAAAGCTGGCACAAAGATTGAACTTCCTGCTGACATCACAGGCAAACCAGAGCCTAAAGTCAAATGGACCAAGGCTGACCTAGTCCTGAAGCCAGACGACAGAATCACAATTGATACCAAGCCTGGCCACTCAACTCTGTCCATTGCTAAGACCAAGAGGGATGACACAGCTACGTACATCATTGAGGCAGTCAACAGCAGTGGCCGTGCAACTGCAACTGTTGATGTCAACATTCTAGGTTGGTGACAGACTTTTTAAATTATATATATATATAATTTAAAAAGCCTGGCATATATTCCCCTGTTTTATAATGGAAAATAATACATTTTTATTGATTTAAGTTAAACATTAAAATGTTTTTTAAGCAGTATTTCAGAGATATTAATATCAAACCTTTGCTATCTCCATTTAGATAAACCTGGTCCTCCAGCTGCCTTTGATATCTCTGAAATCACCAATGAGTCCTGTTTATTGGCCTGGAATCCTCCAAGAGATGATGGTGGCTCAAAGGTGACAAACTATATTGTTGAGAGGAGGGCTGCTGAGAGTGAAATCTGGTACAAGTTGTCCTCCACTGTGAAGCAGACCACATACAAAGCCACCAAACTTGTGGCTTTCAAGGAGTACATCTTTAGGGTCTATGCTGAAAATCAGTTTGGCGTTGGTGCCCCAGCAGAACATGCCCCGATAACTGCCAGATACCCCTTTGGTATGTATTTAATGCTGTTTCTACAATTCAAACACATTTTTACTAACATTTTACCTGAATTATTAATTAATATATACATGTTCACAATATCTTAGATACCCCTGGTCCCCCATATAAATTGGAGCCATCTGATATTGCAAAGGATGCGGTAACTCTGTCCTGGTATGAGCCTGATGAAGATGGTGGAAGTCCTATTACTGGATACTGGGTAGAGAGATATGAGCCTGACCATGACAAATGGATGAGATGCAACAAGCTACCTATTAGGGACACAAACTTTAGGTATATAAGGATGTCAGTTTGCCCTAGTATGTCATTGTTGTGTGTCATAAAGTTGTTTGTATTTTAACTTGTCTGAAATACAAATTTGCTTGCAGGGTGAAAGGACTGCCCACAAGAAAGAAGTATAAGTTCCGTGTTTTGGCAGAGAATCTTGCTGGGCCTGGCAAGCCAAGCAAAGAAACAGACCAGATCTTGATTAAAGATCCAATTGGTGGGTTTAACATTTGATTAATATCCTACTTAGCCCATTTCACCTACAAAATTTCATACTGTATGAAACAGATGTGAATTTCTGTTTTAGATCCTCCATGGGCTCCTGGTAAGCCCACTGTTAAAGATGTGGCCAAAACATCTGCCTTCCTGCAATGGACAAAACCTGAACATGACGGTGGTGCAAAGATTGAGTCTTACATCATTGAGCTCCTCAAGAGCGGAACTGACGAGTGGGTTCGTGTAGCTGATGGTATCCCCTCTCTTGAGTACTTCTTGAGAGGATTGATGGAGAAGCAAGAGTACTCATTCCGTGTCAGAGCTGTAAACATGGCAGGCGAGAGTGAACCTAGTGAACCAAGTGATCCAGTTCTTTGCAAGGAGAGACTCAGTAAGTTACACTGTTAAAAATAAGAATTCTGTCTTCATTTATTTATCCTCATGCTGTTCCAAACCTATATGACTTTCTTTCTTCAGTGGAGAAAAGAAATTATGAATAATGTAGTAGATTACTCTTTTTCATTCACTTTCAATAAATAGGGAGATTTTATACTTCAAAAAGGACACAAACGAATCATAAATGTCTCATAAAATTAGTCAATATTATGTGTTTACTTGTCTTCTGAAGGCATTGTGTGAACAGTCCGAAATTTAAAGGGATAGTTCACCCAAAAATGAAAATTCTATCATCATTTACTCACCCTCAAGTTGTTCCAAATCTGTATAAATGTCTTTGTTCTGTTGAACACAAAGGAAGATATTTTGAAGAAAGTTTGTAACCAGGCCACTTTGGGGCACCATTGACTTCCATAGTAGGAAAAAAACTACTATAGAAGTCAGTGATGCCCCAAAAGTGTTCAGTTTAACACATTCTTCAAAATATCTTCCTTTGTGTTCAACAGAACATAGAAAATTATACAGATTTTGAACAACTTGAGGGTGAGTAAATGATGATAGAATTTTCATTTTTGGGGGAATTATCCCTTTAATTTGGGTTTTTAGTACATAACGACTTAATTGTCTGTCTGTCTGCCTTGAAATATAGTACAGAAGTTGCACTGGTGCTTCATTGTCATTTTGGAACTTGAAAGAACCACTTGATATTTGCTTTTGTTTAAAAAATAAAATAAAATAATGGACAGGATATTCTTGATATGCTTAATATTATTATTTTGTGGTCATATGGAAAGTCATACAGGTTTGGAAGATATTGGGAGTGAGTAAACGATGGCAGAATTTTAATTCTAGTGTTAACCATTGCTTTAACATTTAAATATTCAAGTGCAAGATTCTGTACACATTTTCTAATTATGATTCTCCTTTAGATCCCCCATCGCCACCAAGATGGCTTGAAGTAGTTTCTAGTAGCAGGAAAAGCGCTGATCTGAAATGGACAGCACCTGAGAGAGATGGTGGCTCTCCAATCACAAACTACATTATTGAGAAGAGAGATGTCAGGCGCAAAGGCTGGCAGGCTGTGGACACCACTGTGAAAGAGCTGAAGTACACTGTCACCCCATTGAATGAAGGGGTTCTCTATGTGTTCCGTGTTGCTGCAGAGAATGCTGTTGGACCCAGTGAATTTTGTGAACTTGCAGACTCTGTTCTTGCCAAGGATACTTTCAGTGCGTACTTAGCCCTTCTTATTGCTTGTTTCATCCTTTTGATTTGTTGATATTTAGTATTGAATTTGTCTCACATATGTTTTTCTTCTTCACAGGTGCCCCTGGACCTCCATATAATCTGACCATTCCTGAGGTCTCCAAGACTCATGTTGACCTGAAATGGGATGCACCTAAGAATGATGGTGGAAGACCTGTCTTGAGGTAGTTACATATGGCCATTGTAGCAGTTGATTGGTGGAGTGTAGTGCCAGGCAGTGTTATTTTAGTATTATTTTAGTTATTTTTATTTATATACTGTTATATTATTTATTAATATTTTGAATTGGGCTTTATTTTTATATTTTCAATTTTCATTTTAAATTGATTAGTTAATGAGTCATCATCGTTAGTTTTTCATTTAATTTAATTTTAGATTTATTTAGTTTTACTTTGTCATTTTAGTACTTCAACTTGAACTTTTTTGTTGCCAAGGTAACATTTCTAATTTTCATTTTAAGTTCTATGTTTAAATATTTCATCCAATTTTTATTTTGCATTGAACTAATGTTTAATGACTTTTTTGTATGACCCTTGAATTATGCTGTAAAGGCCAATTCACACTACACTGACAGAACCAGACCAAAGCCGACACTCACCAGATTTCAGCACGTCACTTCTCAGACATTTTAACGCCAATTCAGCATGTTCAATTGGTGAAAACAAGCTCTGACAGAAGACGGCAAGGGTAACACTCTGATCCGACAAAACCTGATGAAGTGTCTGTTGCCGTCTGTCACCATCTGTCTGTGCGGATTTAATTGGCCTTAAAGTTCTTGAATTAATATATCTCAAAGCATACAAAATCAAATGCATCCAGTTAATCCAATGTATCATTAATTCACAGATATATCAAAAATTCCATTCCTTAATTTTTTGTGTTCTAAATATCCATCTTTCCTAGATATGTCATTGAGAAGAAGGAGAAACTTGGAACCCGTTGGGTGAAATCTGGAAAGACTTCAGGTCCTGACTGCCATTACAGAGTAACTGATGTAATTGAGGGCACTGAAGTGCAATTCCAGGTCTCCGCTGAGAACGAGGCTGGAGTTGGTCACCCAAGTGAACCCACTGATATTGTGGTCATTGAGGACCCAACAGGTATGCTAATATATATTGCTTACTTATTTAACTTTCATATTTTCTTTGGGGTCTAGGAGACCCCAATATCATTAGTTTAATAACATAAATAAATATATGTAACATTAAAGGATTTATTAGGTTTATGCTTTATGCTAGGTTTAGACTTTTCCTAATCTTATGCATTGAAAGCATTTCTACAACTTAATAACAGGCTTCAAGTATAGTGAAATGGTACATCAATTGTGTTTGGACTCTTTTTATATGCACACTGTGCAAGAGTCACTTTGTGATTCAACAGTTACATCTTCAGTACCATTGGATATGTCCAATGGGTTTGGATTGATAGCAAAATAATAGGCTTTACTTTAATTATTTTTAATTAATAATGGTGTCGCTAGGATCTCCAATATAAAGAAAAAAAAAAGAAAATATATAAAAAATTGGGTTAAAAAAGTGGATTGAATATTTGATTTATGATGTAAATCATAATGAAACCATTCTTTATCTTGACAGGCCCACCATCACCACCCCAGGAATTGCATGTCACAGAGGCAGCCAGAGATCATATTTGTATTGCCTGGAAGGCACCAGAAAAGAATGGAGGAAGTCCCATTATTGGCTACCATATTGAGCTCTGTGAGGCTGGAACTGAGAAGTGGATGAGAGTCAACTCTCGTCCTGTCAAAGAGCTAAAATACAGAGCAGGGGATGAAGAGGGCATTGTTCCTGAGAAGCAATATACCTTCAGAGTCCGTGCTGTTAATTCTGTTGGTGCCAGTGAGCCCTCTGACATTTCTGAGAACGTATATGCCAAAGATTCTGACTGTAAGTTTTTTTTTTTTATGTAAAATTATAAATGATAATTTGTTACTATTTTAATTTAAGGATAACTGAATGCCCTATTACTCACATTATTGCAGGTTGCCCAACTCTTGACTTCCAGACCAAAGACCTTGTTGTTGTAGAAGGTGAAAAGATGCACCTCCCAATTCCATTTAATGCTGTGCCGTCACCTAAGATTACATGGCACAAAGATGGAAATGAGCTGAAGGCTGATGACAGAACCTTCTTCAGAGCTGAGTACACATCCTGCCATCTGGAAATTCCAAGCTGCTTACACGCTGATGCTGGCCAGTACAAAGTTACCTTGGAGAACAGCAATGGTTCAACTAGTGGAACAATCAATGTTAAAGTTATTGGTAAGTTTTTGAGTTCTGCTGTCGACTGCTTTATTGGAATATTTTATCTGTTAACAACTGAATATGCTAACATAATAATGAAAATGCACCTTCACATTTTTTTCTTTTTCTTTCTTATTTTTTTAAACAAATGTTAGGTCTTCCTGGACCATGTAAAGAAATTGTTGCTAGTGAAATTACCAAGAGCACCTGCAAGGTGTCCTGGGATCCTCCAGACTATGATGGTGGTAGCCCTGTTCTGCACTACGTGCTGCAACGCAGGGAAGCAGGCAGGAGAACCTACGTCAATGTTATGTCTGGAGAAAACAAAGTGAGCTGGCCAGTTAAGGATCTCATTCAAAATGGAGAATATTACTTCCGTGTCAGAGCTGTCAACAAGATTGGTGGTGGTGAATTCATTGAGCTTCGTAACCCTGTAATTGCTGAAGATCAGAAGCGTAAGTAATGACATTCATTAGACGGATTTGGATGTAACTTTAATTTTGCATAGTTTTCATCACATTTTGTCCCTTAAATATAGAACGTCCTGATCCACCAGTCGATTTGGAAACACACAACCCAACTTCTGAGAGTGTGACCCTTACGTGGAAGCCTCCCATGTATGATGGTGGAAGCAAAATTATGGGTTACATTCTTGAGAAGATGATGAAAGGGGAAGAGAATTTTCAGAGATGTAATGACTTCCTTGTGCCAGTGCTATCCTATACTGTTAAGGGGTTGACGCAAGGAAAACAATATCAGTTCCGTGTGCGTGCTGAAAATGCAGCTGGTGTCAGTGATCCTTCACGCAGCACACCTTTGATCAAAGCCACAGATGCAGTTGGTAAGAACTTAATCTTTTGTTATTTGTCAAATGATAAAGTTTTTTCAATTGTATTGTCACTCTGATGCAAGCTATTAGTATATGTAAGCATTTTTTGTTATTCTACTTTCAGATCATCCAAAGGTATTCCTTAGCGGTAGTCTACAATCAGGCTTGTCTGTGAGACGAGGTGAAGAGATCCGTTTGGATGCCAACATCTCTGGATTTCCTTACCCACAAATTACATGGATGAGGAACAATTCAACCATTTGGCCAGAGCCACTGAAGAAGAGACCAGAAAGGCCTATTAAAAAGAAGAAGGAGAAAGAAAAAGAAAAAGAAAAGGAGGAAAAGAAGGAGGCAGATGCAGAAAAGAAGGAGGAAGACAAAGAGGCAAAGAAGGAGGAGGGCAAGGAAAAGAAGGAGGAGGAAAAGGAGAAAGAAAAAGAAAAAGAAAAGGAGGTGGAGGTGGAGGAGTCAGAGGGGCCTGAAGAAGCATACCACCCAAGCTTAAATGAACGTCTTACCATTGAATCAAAGAGGAAGGGTGAATCCTTCATTATTGTAAAAGATACTATCAGAGGCGATCATGGTGTTTTCACCATAAAAGTGGAAAATGATCATGGTATTGCCTCTGCCTCCTGTGAAGTTAATGTCCTTGGTGAGTTGAGATAATATTCTAAAGGTTTTTTTTTTTGTCTTCGTAATCTTTAATCAAAACATGATAATTTTCTGTTCATCTGTTCAAGATGAAGCATGACTTTCCGTTTTTGCTCATGTCACTTACCTCACACAAGCTATTGGATAATGTAACCAATACCCAAATTTATTTAAATTTAAATAAAATCAAAATTTATGCTATTTAGGCATTGTTCTAGTAAATTTATTTTGTCTGGTATACCGCATTTGTATGGAAACACATCAGTCAAAACTGACTTTAAGAATGACACTTTACAAGAAACATATTAACCCTTTTCCACCTTGAATATTTTGGGAAAAGAATGTAATGTTAATTTTTACACTTTCATATTTCAGATACTCCTGGACCTCCAGTCAATTTCAAATTTGAAGAGATAAGGAAGAACTCAATCATCTGTAAGTGGGATCCTCCTCTGGATGATGGTGGCAGTGAAATCATTAACTACATATTGGAGCGAAAAGATAACTCCAAGGCTGAGCTTGGATGGGTCACTGTAACATCAATCCTTAGAGGTTGCAAATTTCTAGTGCCAAAACTTATTGAGGGCAAGCAGTACCTCTTCCGTGTCACTGCAGAGAACAAGTATGGTCCTGGAACCCCATGCATCTCCAAACCTGTCATTGCAAAGAATCCATTTGGTATTATGATTTTCAATTGTTTGTTTGATCGCATAATTTTCATTGTTGTTTTTCAGATAATCTAACAGTTCAATTTGCCCTGTAAATTCAGATCCTCCAGAGGCGCCGGAGAAACCTGAAATTACGGATGTCACAGCCAGCAGTATGCGTGTTACCTGGATAGAACCCAATGACAATGGCAGCCCCATTGAGGGATATTGGGTAGAGAAACGAGAAATTAACAGCACACACTGGGCTAGAGTCAATCGCACCATGGTTCCTGATTTGGAAATAAATGTAGAGGGCCTTTTAGAGGGTCTGACATATATTTTCAGAGTCTGTGCAGAAAATGTAGCTGGACCTGGAAAGTTCAGTCCCCCTTCAGAACCAAAAACAGCTCAGGCACCAATCAGTAAGTTTGTAGCATTAAACTTGATTATATAAACCATTAATATATCAGAATTAAATGTAATATAAAATTAATGTCAATTTAAAATATAATATTTATTATAAAAAAAAATTTCTTTCAGTGCCCCCAGGTCCACCAATTCCAAGAATTGTTGACACCTCAGACTTTTCAATTGATATTGAATGGGATCCTCCTGCAGACAATGGTGGCGCAGACATCTTTGGTTATCATGTTGACAAAGTTGTTGCTGGTACCAAGGACTGGTCACGAGCCACAGAGAGACCATGGAAGAACCGCACATTTACAGTGTATGGCGTTAGGGAAGGCGCTAAATACATTGTCCGTGTTGTGGCAATCAATTGTGCTGGTGAAGGACAACCTGGTTTTACAGATGCAGTAATTGTGAGAAACCCTGCAGGTATAAACATAAAACTAATGCTAATTATCAAAGGCTATTGTTTAATTTTTATGCATTTAGAGTGTTTTTCCAATATAAACAGATAAAACAGATAGCTTTGTTTTTTTTTGCCAAAACAGAGGTTCCTGTCATCGAGCTTGATATCTCTGTGAAAAATGGCGTCGTTGTTAGAGCTGGTGAGATGCTGAGAATTCCAGCACATGTGACTGGTAGACCTTTTCCATCTTTGAAATGGACAAAGGATGATGGTGCACTAGAAAAAGATCATATGGAGGTAGAAGAAGCTGGACATGACAGCACTGTCGTAATTAAATCCACAAAGAGAAATGATCATGGCAAATACCAAATCCAAGCAGCAAATCCAAGTGGCATTAAGTCTGCATGGACCAGGGTTGAAGTTATGGGTAAGAACTTTTAAATTCTAATATGGATTCAAAGTGTAGACTCATTTTCATTACAGCATGCATAACATATATTTTGCAACATTTAAAATCTCTATGCAGATGTTCCTGGACCAGTTCTTGACCTGAAACCTGTTGTGGTTACAAGAAAGCTAATGATGTTGAATTGGTCAGATCCTGATGATGATGGTGGTAGTGATCTGACAGGGTTTATCATTGAAAGGAGGGAACCAAAGATGCACACATGGAGACAACCCATTGAGACTCCTTCATCCAAATGTGAGATTGTAGGTATTATTGAGGGACAGGAATACATTTTCCGTGTTGTGGCTAAGAACAAGTTTGGATGCGGACCTCCAGTTGATCTCGGACCAATCCGTGCTGTGGATCCTCAAGGTAAACCTGACATACACAATGCTTTTACTCCTAGAACAACTCTCACTTTTATGACTATTCTTATGTATTTATTGTCATATGTTTATTGAATGCCAGGTCCACCAACTTCTCCTGAAAAGTTCCACTATACTGAGAGGACGAAGTCCTCTGTTACTATTGAATGGAGACCACCGCGTAATGATGGTGGTAGTCCAATCATTGGCTACATCATTGAGAAAAAGCGACAAGATCAACCAGCCTTTCAGCGTGTCAACCCAGAGCTGGTCACTGCTCAAATTTTGACAATTGAAGACCTTGATGAGTTGCATATGTATGAGTTCCGTGCAAAGGCTGTCAATGCACTTGGTGAAAGTGAGCCTTCAATTACCATGACTGTTGTCATTCAGGATGATGAAGGTTTGTCCTGTTCTAGTTTAACATCACTGTTCTTCACAGGATTTTATGTCTCTGTCAGCACAAACATTTCATCTGTTTTTCGATGACACACGTTTCATCTCTTTTGAAAATTATAGTGGCTCCAAGTCTGCATATGCTGAAGCACTTCAAGGGTGATTTGATCCGAGTAAGGAAAAACGAACCTATTGAGATGCCTGCTGAAGTCACAGGCCTGCCAATGCCAAAGATTGAATGGCTGAAAGATGATGTTGTTATTGAAAAGCCCACTGAGAAACTCCTGATAGAAACCAAAGAGATTGACAGAGTGACATCACATACAAAACTCTCTATCCCTGGTGTTACAAGACTGGACAAGGGCACATATACTGTTACTGCCTCAAATCGTTTGGGAACACTCAGTCATTCCATCACAGTGGAAGTATTGGGTAAGTTATCCTATACTTTACAACAAAAAGTATTGGACACTTCAGTTGAAACTGTTTTGGTTGACAAAATATCAAACCAAGTGGCATCATGCTGAGGTTATTTTAGAGGAGGTATGGAGTCAGTTCTCCTCAAGTTCACAGTTATCCTAGTTGAATAGCCACAGTCGTAGTTCATCACATTAACTACGGAAATCCTACACTTATGTTTGCCAACCACAAGGTGCCTAATACCTAAAAAAAACACACAAACTAATGTTTTGTGAAATGTTTTACTTGAAATATATGCTTTGTTATATGATTCAGTGACATGCAGTAAGTCATGGCTTAAGTGTCCAAAGTGTGTTTATTTTGCATATACTTGATGATTTATGATTATCTCTTGATTTTTTTCATAGATCGCCCAACACCACCAAGAAATATTGCTGTTTCAAATATCAAAGCTAACTCTTGCAACCTTACCTGGGATCCCCCATTGGATATTGGTGGCAGTGAGCTTACCAACTACATTGTTGAGATGAAAGACCTTAATGTTGAAGATCCTGAAAAGGCTGAGTGGGTGCAAGTTACTAACTCCATTATTGAGAAACGATATGGGGTAAGCAAAACAATTATTTTATAGCATTTGTGTAGGTAGTCATTCAAAATGTTTCAAAAAAGAGTATTGTTTATATAAGACAAATAGAATATGAAAATTTGCTTAAGTAATGAAATCTTCTTGTTTAAGGACTTTTATGGACTAAAGTTTTTTTTTTTGTGCAGGTATGGAACCTGGAAACTGGTGGCAACTATAAATTTAGAGTCAAAGCTGAGAATAAATATGGAATAAGTGAGGCCTGTGAAACGGAAGAGGTTCAGATTAGGGATCCTTTTGCTCTGCCTGGCCCACCTGAGAAGGTCACTATCACGGAGCATTCTAAGACCCATATGTTACTGACATGGGAACCACCAAAGGACAGTGGTGGTTCTATGATTACTGGCTACTGGCTTGAGAAGCGTGAAAAGGGCACTTCCTATTGGTCTCGTGTGAATAAGATCCTGGTGTCAAAACGTGGCACGAAAGGCTGGGAATACCAGGTTACCCGTCTCATAGAGGGAACAGAGTATGAATTCCGTGCAATGGCTTGCAATTCTGCTGGTATTGGACCACCTAGTGCCATTTCTGAGTCTGCTGTTGCTGATGAACCATTGAGTAAGATCATAACTGAAATGCATTTGTATTTTGTGATAGATTTTTATGCATATTGTTTATTAACATATTTCATGTTTGTTTGTTTTTGTCTGTGTGTGTGTGTACAGCTCCACCTAGCATGCCAGCAGCTCCTGAGGTTGCTGACAAAACCAAGCATAGTGTCACCCTTGCGTGGACCCCACCAGCTAAAGACGGTGGTCGCCCCATCAAAGGTTACATCATTGAGATCCAGGATGAAGGAACTTCTGAGTGGGCCAGGATCAATGATGCTGAAAATCTGCATCCTTCTACTGTGTTCACAATTCCAAACCTTCCAGAACTTAAGAAATACAGATTCAGAATCATTGCAGTCAATGAAATTGGCGAGTCTGAGCCAAGCCCCAGAACCACTGAAGTTCGCATAGAGGACATTCAAAGTAAAGTCTTTTGTATTGAAATACAAATTTACTTCCTCAAGAGTCACAATGTTTATTTTTGCATGACCTTATGCATTCTCTTAATTCCACAGCTGCACCGAAGATCTTCATGGATATCAGTGCTCCTGAACTGCTGTGTATCCGTGCTGGATCTCCATTTAAGATTCCAGCTACCATCACAGGACGTCCTGTTCCCAAAGTTACATGGGAATTTGATGGCAAAGCAAAAACAGAAAAGAAGGATCGTCTTCACATCTTACCAGTGGATTCACAGGTAACACTTTTTCTCTAATAGTAGACACAAATACTATTTTCTTCTGAATCTAAGACAGATGTTTATTAATGATTTTTTTGGGGGATTAGGTTGAATCTACTGACACTACCTCAGTTATTACAATTCCTGTGAGTTTGAGAAGCCATTCTGGCAGGTACACAATCACAGCAAAGAACAAATCAGGACAGAAGCATGTCAACGTCAGAGTAAATGTGCTTGGTGAGTTTGCTACTTAAATGTGTACTAACATGCATTTTTTTATATATCCTATATAGATTAACATTGTACTATACAAGCAAGTAAACTGATTGTTTTTTTGTTGTTTTTTTTTCAGATGTTCCTGGAGCACCCAAAGAGCTTAAAGTTACTGATGTCACCAGAACCACAATGAGACTCATTTGGAAGCTGCCAGATAATGATGGTGGTGAAAGAATCAAGAGTTATTTTATTGAAAAGAAGGCTGTCAATGGAAAGGCTTGGACAATTGCCAACGCTGCCTGTGCCAGCATGGCCTTTGTCGTGCCCAACCTCCTTGAGGGACAGGACTACTTGTTCCGTGTTCGTGCTGAGAATCGCCTTGGCTTTGGACCATTTACCGAGACCACAGAACCTGTTAGGGCAAGGGATCCTATCTGTAAGTTGGTTAGCCGAGTATTTTGAAAAGGATCACATGCCTTTAAATTGTTTTCTAATTAATTTCTGATATATTTTTTCTTTGTTATTTTAATGTCAAGATCCTCCTGATCCTCCAACCAAGGTGAAAATTAACCTTGTTACGAAGAACACCGTAACCCTGACATGGGTTCCTCCTAAGAACGATGGTGGAGCACCAGTAAAGCATTACATCATTGAGAGGCTGAGCTGGGATACCAGTGGTCCACAGAAAGAGACTTGGAAACAATGCAACAAGAGAGATGTTGAAGAGACTACCTTCATCGTTGAAGACCTTAAAGAAGGTGGCGAGTATGAGTTCCGTGTTAAAGCTGTAAATGATGCTGGTGCAAGCAGACCCTCTGTTACTGCCGGACCAGTTGTCATTAAGGACCAGACATGTGAGTAGAAGATTGCTTCATTTTTGAGCACGTTTCTTCAAAATATGACAGTTATTTGCTAATTTTTCTTTAAATTTTTTTTAGGTGCTCCAAGTATTGATCTCAGAGAGGCTTTAGAAGGTGCAGAAGGATTTGATGTCAACATTGTTGCCAGGATACAAGGCTGTCCATTCCCATCTCTTGTCTGGCACAAGGCTCCGCAGGACAAGCCTGATGACAAAGCTGCTGTACAGTATGACAAACATGTCAATAAACTTGTATCTGATGAGAAATGCACCCTGTTGATTCAGCAGTCAAAGAGAGATGACAGCGCAATATACACTCTCACAGCCACCAACAGTTTGGGCACAGCCACCAAGAGCATCAAGCTTAGCATTTTGGGTAAGTCCTTGAATTCCATGATTTCCATGATTTCATTTTCTCCTAATTTGAAATTATTTATCCAATTGAAAGGTAAACATTAATAATATTCTGTTCTTGTGTTCTTAGGACGACCTGGTGTACCTGTAGGACCAATTAAGATTGGGGAAATTTTTGCTGAAAGGATTGGTCTCTCCTGGAATCCACCCACAGATGATGGAGGTTCCAAGATTACAAACTATATTGTTGAAAAGCGTGAGGAAAACAGAAAAACATGGATCCATGTCTCTAGTGATCCAAAGGAATGCCAATACACAGTACAAAGACTAACAGAGGGCCATGAGTATGAGTTCCGTGTTATGGCTCAGAATAAATATGGAATTGGACCACCCTTGTACAGTGAACCTGAGAAAGCACGAAACCTCTTTAGTAAGTTTAATTTACTGAGAATCTCTAAATCCTGCAGTTTTCAAACTTATACCAAAATTCATATTTTACCAAATTTGATAATCCCCTTGCAAGGGACAGCCTTACTAAAATATGTACATATATAAGGAACCATTTATACTTTGTGAAAAAAATGTTAATCTTGACATTATTCAAATGAAATAATTGCCTTTTATGTTGTCATCATACTAAAGGAGAATATTAAAATATTATCTGGAATATATTTATTGTGTATTAAGTTGTCAGTGTATGTTGATATCTAGTGACAGTCTACCTATTGTTAGGGTAATATTATATGTATGAATTCGTTTTTATGTATAACTGTTAAAAAGTAGAATTATGACAAATGATCTCATGATTTCTGGTTTGTAATTTTCAGTCTTTAGAAAGCAGAATGAAACAATAACAATGTCAAATTCAGTAAATATGCTAAAACTGTTTTAAACATATTAAACATGCTATTCAAACTGGGATCCCTGCAAAAAAGTAATGTATTGTTTAAATTCAATCTAATACTTATTTTACTCCATTCTTCCCTTAACAGCTGTGCCTGGCCAATGTGAGAAGCCAACTGTCACAGATGTTTCAGTTGAATCTATGACCATCAACTGGGATGAGCCAGAATATGATGGTGGCTCTCCAGTAACTGGCTATTGGCTAGAGCGTAAAGAAACAACAGGCAAGCGTTGGACAAGAGTAAATCGTGAACCTATCAGAATCAGGACTCTAGGAGTTTCCCATATTGTAACAGGCCTCTTGGAGGGTGCTATCTACCAGTTCCGCGTTATTGCAATTAACGCAGCTGGATGCGGCCCTCCTAGTGTTCCTTCTGATCCTGTTCCATGTAGAGACCCCATAGGTATGTTATAATTTTCTTGTTTTCTTTAATTTTTTTTTAACTCACTTCTGTACTCTGGTGGCACTTTCATTTTTTCTAATTCATGTGTCTAGTAAGCATTTGTATTATTTCTTAACAGCACCTCCAGGACCTCCAACACCAAAAGTAACAGACTGTACCAAGTCAACTGTTGATCTTGAATGGATTCCTCCACTTATTGATGGTGGATCTAAGATCACAGGTTATTTTGTAGAGTACAAAGAAGAAGGGCAAGAGGAATGGGAGAAGGTATGTGTATATATGTTATATGTATAGACACACACACACAGACACACACACATATACAGTTTATTATTATATACAGATGTTATTAAAAAAATGGTAATAAAATATGACAAGATCTCAGAGTTAAACTGTGTCAGAAAAAATGTATCTTAATTATGTCAGATAACACTTAAAGGTGCTAAAGAGGATGTTTTGTTTTATACATTTTTGCAATATTACTTGAAACTGTCTTTACTAACTGATAAAAGACTATTTATTAGGTGCACTGAAAGGAATAATATTAATATACATCATCTGTGCACGAGGTAGGGCCATAAAAACATCAGCCAATCGTTTACGCGATCATCGCGTAAACGATTGGCCCTCTGGCTTGTCAGTCACTGCCATTATGTTCCTTGTGAGAGACGTACGCGCTCCTGTTACTTTCCACAGGCGCCGCATGCAATGTTTTTGTCAGGAGACAGGAGTAACAACTGCAGATTATGAGTTACCTGCGGTGAGTCCGACATAATGAATCCACTAACGCGACACAGCGAATGCCGGTGGTAAACAAACACTCGTGTTCCAATACTCGTGCACGAGTTTTGGGAGGCGTTCCCTCGAAATGAGCTGTGAAGGAGGGGGGTTGTTCTTACGCATGGGCTCATTTCAAAAACTCAGTAACAGTCTTTGGTTTCTCAGTCGACGAAAAGATCCTCTGTAGCACCTTTTAAGCAAAACATGGTCAGGTCAAAGTGTCTGAATAATTTTTGGTTCCAAATTTTTATCAATTTTACTAGTAGTCCACTGTATGAAGAATTTTTGGGTATAATATGTCACAGTTTACTTTATTTTGCTCTCCTCACTTACATAAATTAACTATTGTGTCCTGCACCCACTAGTAAAAATATATCAAAAGTATCAAAAATATATATATATCATTTATTATTTACTTTTTTATCCTAGGTTAAAGACAAAGAAATCAGAGGCACGAAGTTTGTTGTTCCTGGACTTAAAGAGCTTGGACTCTACAGATTTAGAGTGAGAGCTGTAAATTCTGCAGGTGTGGGAGAACCTGGTGAGGTTTCTGATGTGATTGAAGTCAAGGACAGAACAAGTAAGCATTAGTTCAGATTTTTTGATTTCTCTTTTGTCTTTTTCTTTTTCTCTCTTTTTTTTTTAAACACATTTATTTACAGTATCTAATTTATATTTAATTCACCATATATTTTAGTTCCCCCTGAAGTAGACCTGGATGCAACTGTCAAGGAAAAGATTGTTGTTCATGCTGGTGGGGTAATCCGCATCCTGGCCTATGTGTCAGGAAAGCCTGCTCCAGAGATTATTTGGAATAGAGACGATGGTGATTTGCCAAAGGAGGCTGCTGTTGAGACCACCTCTATAAGTTCATCTTTGGTTATCAAAAGTTGCAGGAGACAACACCAAGGCATTTATACGCTGACTGCTAAGAATGCAGGTGGAGAGAGGAAGAAAGCAATTATTGTTGAAGTACTGGGTGAGTGTTTTTTTGGGGGGTTTTTTTGTTTAAAAAAAAAAAGAATTCTGAAATAATTTCAATAAACTAATAAACACTGCTTGTTTTTTCTCTTCATAGATGTCCCTGGCCCTGTGGGTCAGCCCTTCTCTGGTAAGAATCTCACCAATGACTCTTGTAAGTTGACTTGGTACTCCCCAGAAGATGATGGTGGCTCAGCTATCACCAACTATATTATTGAGAAGAGAGAAGCTGACCGCAGAGGCTGGACTTCAGTGACATATACTGTCACAAGACATAATGCTGTTGTCCAGGGTCTTATTGATGGCAAAGGTTACTACTTTAGAATTGCAGCTGAAAATATTATTGGAATGGGTCCCTTCACTGAGATTTCAGCTCCAGTCGTCATCAAGGATCCACTCTGTAAGTTTTTTATTTTTTTTATTTTATACATGTAATTACTTTTAATTTACTTGAATGATGTCTCACACATTTAAACTTCTTCAGCTGTACCAGAGCGCCCAGAGGATCTTGAGGTGACAGCCATCACAAATGATTCAATCAGCGTCGCATGGAGACCTCCAAAGTATGATGGAGGTTCAGATATTACAAGCTATGTTCTTGAAGTTCGTCTCATCGGACAGGACAATTTCAAGATTATTGCCTCAGAGGATAAACTTATGGAACGTAAATTCACACATGTGGGTCTTAAAGAAGGTTCTTCTTATGAATTCCGAGTTAGTGCTGTCAATCAAATAGGTCAAGGCAAACCGTCATTCAGCACCAAACCAGTTACATGCAAAAAAGAGTTTGGTAAGTAATTGAAGTGATGCACTGTGATTTTTTTTTTTTTTTTTTTTTAATTGACTGTTTGATTAATTGTATAATATCCTCTTTACTAGAACCACCAAACCTTGATCTTGAGTTCCGTGAAAAGCTTATTGTTCGTGTTGGGGAAACTTGCACTCTTCAAAGCCGATACACAGGCAAACCAGCACCAACAATTAAATGGTTCAAAAATGATGAGGAGCTTCAGGCAAATGAAGAAATTGCTCTTACCAGCACAAAGAATACATTATGTTTGACTATTGCAAAAGTAAAACGTGATCACAGTGGAAAATACACTGTGGTTCTGGAGAACTCCATTGGCTCACGCAAGGGCATATGTACTGTTATTGTTGTTGGTAAGCTAATGTCTACTTTATGTCAAGCATATTATTTTATTAGCTTATCATTAGTTTTGCAAACTTAATGATGAATCATGTATTTTATTACTTTTTCAGACCGTCCACAACCTCCAGAGGGTCCTGTTGTCTTTGATGAGATTTACAGGAATTATATGGTCATTTCTTGGAAGCCCCCATTGGATGATGGTGGAGCTGCTATTTCTAACTACACTGTTGAAAAGAGAGACACCAATAGGGATCTATGGATGCCTGTTACAGAATCTTGCACAAGGACATCATGCAGAGTTCCAAAACTGATTGAGGGAAGAGAGTACATCGTTAGAATTTGTGCTCAAAATATTCATGGTATTAGTGATCCATTGCTATCTGCTGAAACAAAAGCAAAGGACGTTTTCAGTAAGTAACAGATTCTGCAGTGTAATATAATAGTCAATAAATGATTTTAACAAGAATCTTTTAATTAATGTTCTACAGTTTCACTTATGCTCTCAAATTTCTAACACTTGCAGAGGTTCCAGATGCACCACAGGCACCTGTGATAAAAGAAATCTATAAAGATACAGCTCTGATTTCATGGCTCCAGCCAGCTGATGGTGGCAAACCAATAACAAACTACATTGTTGAAAGGAAGGAGACCAAGGCCAACATGTGGTCTAGAGCTGGAAAAGACCGCATTTACCCCAACACGGAATATTGGGTTCCTGATCTTCTCAAGGGATGTGAATATGAATTCCGTGTCATGGCAGAGAATGTGATTGGTGTTGGTGACCCCAGTCCACCATCAAAGCCCATCTATGCCAAAGATCCTATTGGTATGTATCAAATGATGTCTAAAATGAAAAAAAAAAATTACAATTCATTAATTGGAAAAATTAACAAAAAATTAACAAGGTTAAAATATTGACACCCATTCATTCCACCTTTTTTTTTTTTTTTTTTTTTTTTTCACAGTGATTCCAAGCCCACCTGTACTTCCAGTAGCAATTGACAAGACAAAAGAGTCTGTCACCCTTTCTTGGCAGCCACCAAAAGACTGTGGCAGAGGCAAAATCTTTGGCTATCTCCTTGAGTATCAGAAAGCTGGTGATGAGGAATGGCTTCAAGTTAATCAGACACCTGACTCTTGCCAGGGCACGACATTCAAGGTTATCAGCCTTGAGGATGGTGCACTTTACAGATTTAGAGTGAAGGCGGTGAATGCTGCTGGTGAATCAGAGCCTGCATATGTCCCAGAGCCTGTTCGAGCACAAGACAGATTTGGTAATTTATGCGTGTTTGGATATGTATGGTGTTAGTTATTAATTATGCATGTTATTGCATTTAAGCAAAAATTTGTAAAAATATAAAATGCTATTGTTATTATTATTAATATTGTTATTATTGTCTATAGAGCCCCCAGAACTTCAACTGGATTTGGGAATGCCTCGTGAAGTCAAAGCAATGGCTGGAACCCATATTGCTATTATTGCTGGAATCAAGGGAATGCCTTTCCCCAAAGTCACATGGAAGAAAAATGAAGCAGATGTTCCTACAAGAGCAGAGATTGAAACATCTGGAACAGCAACCAAACTAGAGATGCGTTATTGCACCCGTGCAGATTGTGGAGATTACACACTGACTATTGAAAATCCAGCTGGATCAAAGACAGCCACATGCACCGTGCTTGTTCTTGGTAATTTTTTATATTACAAACACTATGAAAAATCTGAAATTGTAAAATTTTAAATGATTTAGAACAAAAATGAATGAAAATGAAATACTAGGGGTGTGACAATACTCTAAACTCACGAGACAAGACTATACATGATACTGGAAGAGAGATGAGAGGATATTTTAACACTATTTTTAAGAAATCTTCAATGATGTGTCTGTAAAAATAGTGTTTTATTTGACTGTCACAATATTCAAAACAACGCAGGTGCATTTTTAAATGTTTTGACTACTAATTGTCTTGTAATGAATGTCACTTCAGTTCTACTTTCTGAGTATGAATTATCATATGCATTTACATTTACATTTACATTTATGCATTTGGCAGACGCTTTTATCCAAAGCGACTTACATTGCATTATACTATACATTTGTATCTGAGTATGTGCAATCCCTGGGATCGAACCCATGACCTTGCAGTGAATGACAGAACAATATAAGCGCTGTAAAAGGTTTTGCCACAAACTCAACTCTGTCATGCTGATATCGCGAGACAGCTTTTCTCCTCGAGGACAAACAATTGTCACTTTTTTAATACTGCAAGATTTTGTGGCAGGAGATCTCGTCAAACCCCTAGAAAATACCATTCTTCTCAGGTAAAGTGTTAAGTTTTTGTTTTATTTGTTTGTTTTTGTAGACAAGCCCGGGCCAGTTCAGCATCTCAGGGTATCTGATGTCAGATGTGATTCTGCACAGCTCTCTTGGAAAGACCCAGAAGATAATGGTGGTATACGCATCACTAACTTTGTTGTTGAGAAAAAGGATGCAGCATCTGCACAGTGGGTGCCAGTCTGTTCATCATCCAAAAAACGTAGCATGATGGCTAAGCATTTGATTGAGGGAACATCGTACATGTTCCGTGTGGCGGCTGAAAATCAGTTTGGAAGAAGTGAATATGTTGAGACAACAAAAGCTATCAAAGCAATGAATCCGCTGTGTAAGTATGGCCTGTGAAATTACTCCACTTCGAGGCTTATTTAATGTTCCTATTCAACACAATATCTTGTGTTGTATATATATCTTATATATGATATAGCATATAATATATCTTATATATGAAATGTTAAATATATATATATTAACATTTGTTTTCATACTGCAATTTCAGTTCCACCTGGTCCACCAAAAGACCTGCATCATGTAGATGCTGATAAAACCGAGGTGTGGCTCCAGTGGAATTGGCCTGATCGCACCGGAGGAAGTGACATCACAGGGTTCTTGGTTGAGTACCAAGAAGAAGGTGAAAGGGATTGGATCATTTTTAAGACTGTCAGCATTCCTGAGTGCCATGTGACTGGACTGGAAGAAGGAAAGACCTACAGGTTCCGTGTTAAGACAGAGAATGCAATTGGTCTAAGTAGACCAGACACCACTGTGCCAGTACTTTGCCAGGAAAAACTAAGTAAGATTCAAATTTTAATGTCCCGTATGATTATTTAAAGAAAATACGTTTTCAATTTGTATTATTAAACCTTTTCTTCTTCTACTGTATTTGTAGTACCACCCATTGTTGAAGTTGATGTGAAGTTGATTGAGGGAATCATTGTGAAAGCTGGAAGCACTATTAGATTGCCTGCCATTATGAGAGGACTTCCGGTTCCCACTGCCAAATGGGTCATTGATGGAGAGGAAATCAAGAGTGAAGGCAATATCAAAATCGACACCGACAACTTCTCCACTGTTCTGAGCATTGCTGATTGCACAAGAAATCACACCGGAATCTATATTCTCACAGTCTCTAACTCAGCAGGAAGTAAGACTGTTTCTCTGAATGTCACGGTCCTTGATGTACCATCTGCCCCAATAGGTCCTGTTAATATCCATGAAGTGACTCCTGAATACATGGTCATTGACTGGCGTCCTCCCAAAGAGGATGGTGGAAGCCCTGTCATGAACTATATTGTTGAGAAGAGGGAATCAAATAAGGAAACTTGGGGAGGAGTAAGTTCTGGCAGCACTGTCACAAGGCTCAAGATTTCTCGTCTCCAGCAAGGAGTTGCGTATGTTGTGAGAATTCGTGCTGAAAATAAAATGGGAATTGGTGCAGCTCTTGAAAGTGCACCAACTGTAGCCCGGCACCAGTTTGAGCCCCCTGGCCATCCTGGAAAACCAGTTGCATCTGATATTGCTGAAGATTCACTCACACTTGGATGGACAATGCCACTGTTTGATGGTGGTAGTCCAATCAGTGGTTACATTATTGAGCGAAGACATAAAGGAGGCAAATGGATTAGAGTGAATAAAACACCCTGCAAGGACCTTAGATACAGAGTTCTTGGACTTTTTGAAAGTATTGAATATGAGTTCAGAGTATTTGCTGAAAACATTGCTGGCTTTAGTGGACCTTCACCTATCTCAGATCCTGCCAAACCTTGCAGACAAGTTACTGTTCCAGGACCTCCAGTTAACCCTAAGATAAAGGACTACAGCTGTACATATGCTGACTTAGTCTGGATCAGACCCACAAAAGATGGAGGCAGTCCAGTTATAGGATATATTGTTGAATGCCAGAAAGGAGGTGCTGAGTGGGAGAAAGTCAATAAGGATGATCTGATTAAGCTATGTGCTTATAGAGTAAAGGGACTGACAGAGGGCACAGAATACAGGTTCCGTGTTAAAGCTGTTAACATGATTGGAGAAGGTGAGACAAGGGAAATTCCAGAGTCAGTTATTGCTAAGGATATCGTCATTCCTCCAGAAATTGAGATGGATGCCACATGCCGTGACCGTGTGACTGTCCGTGTTGGACATAACATTAATGTTGTAGCATATGTGAAGGCAAGACCTGATCCAGAAATCACTTGGAGCAAAGGTGAAAGCATTTTGGAAAAGGACAAGCGTACCACTCTGATAAACAACTTCCCAGTAATGCAAATGCGTATCAAGGAAGCAACCAGAGCAGATCATGGAAAGTATATACTTAAGGCTGCTAATGAAGCTGGAGAGGCCTCAGCTACTATTACTGTAAATGTTCTAGATAGACCTGGGCACTGCCAGAATCTTAAGTTGACGTATGTAACTAAAAACTCTTGCATGGTGTCCTGGGATGCTCCTGAGGATAATGGAGGCACTGAGATAACAAATTACATCGTGGAATGTCGGGAGCCAAGTATACGAGCCTGGTCAATGATATCATCTGACTGCACAAATCGTATGGTAAAGGCAAAGCTCATGGAAAATCATGAATATTTATTCCGTGTGTCTGCTGAGAACAAGTGTGGTCCTGGACCAGCAACAGAAACCAAAACTCCTATCCTTGCAATTGACCCACTTCAGAAGCCAGGCGAGCCAGAGAACTTCCATGTCAGTGATATCGGTAAGAACTTTGTTTTTCTTAAATGGAGAAAACCAGATTATGATGGTGGCAGTCCTAACCTGGGCTACCATTTGGAGAGAAAAGCAAAGGATGCTGAAGAGTGGGAGAAGGTACATGAGGGAGTCCTGAAAGAGACATTCTTCTTGGTAGACAAATGTGTTGAGAACCACACCTATCAGTTTAGAGTCCAGTCAACAAATGATGGAGGAGAAAGTGCCTGGGTTAAGACATCTGATATTCTTGTCAAAGAAGAAGTTCAGAAACCAGTTCTTGACCTGAAATTTGTTGGTACCATTGTGGTCAAAGCTGGTGAATCAGTTAGACTTGAGGCTGGTCTTAGAGGAAAACCACAGCCTGAGGTTACATGGGTGAAGGACAAGGCTACAGGTGATAACCCAAGGATCAGCATTGACACTGGATATGATTACTCTAAGTTCCTCCTTACTAAAACCAAGCGTAGTGATACTGGAAAATATGTGGTCACTGCTACAAACTCAGCAGGATCATTCACAGCATATGCCAATGTTTCAGTTTTGGATATACCAGGACCTGTCAGAGATTTGAAGATTTCTGGAATTTCCACAGATAAGTGTAGAGTTGTATGGGATCCTCCAGAGGATGATGGTGGTTGTGAGGTGGACAGCTATATTCTAGAAAAATGTGAGACCAGAAGAATGGTTTGGTCCACTTACTCTGCCTCTGTCGTCACCAACTACTGTAATGTAACACGCCTCGTTGAAGGAAATGAGTATATATTCAGGGTCAGAGCAGAAAACAAAATGGGAACTGGGCCACCAATGGAGAGCAGGCCTATTATTGCTAAGACACAATACAACAGGCCTGGTCCACCTGATGCACCTGAGGTAACCAAAATTGGTAAAGATGAGATGACTGTGGTATGGGCTCCTCCTGAGAATGATGGTGGAAAGTCTATAACTGGTTACATTCTGGAGAGAAAAGAAAAGCGGGCCGTTCGATGGGTCCCTGTCACAAAGAGCCCTATCTCTGAGAGACGTATGAAGGTCACCAATCTGATCCCTAACCATGATTATCAATTCCGTGTCAAAGCTGAAAATGAAGTAGGATTGGGAGAACCAAGCAAAGCATCCAGACCCGTCACAGCAAAAGATCCAATTGGTATGTATAGTCTTTATTACATCTATTCATCCAATTTTGTAAAATGCCCCTAATGATATATTTAATTGTTTTAAACTAAATTTACATTTTAGAGCCCCCTGGTCCTCCTGGCAGCCTTAAAGTAGTTGATAGCACAAAGACATCGATTACACTTAGCTGGACGAAGCCTGTGTATGATGGTGGTGCTCCGATTATTGGATATCTGGTTGAAATGAGGGATAAGGTGGAAATGGAAGGTGAACAAGTGAGAGATCCAGAGGAAGGCTGGAAGAAATGTAATACTTCTGGACAGCTTGTCCTAACTGAATTTACAATTCTTAACTTGGATGAGAGACAGGAATATGAATTCCGGGTGTCTGCTCAAAACCAAGTCGGCATGGGCCGTCCTGCAAAACTCAAGGAAGCTGTATCACCAAAGGAGATCAATGGTAAGTGTTTGTTTTAAACTGTCACTTGTATGATTGCCCTTGAAATTCAGTACACTTATGCTTTTTTTTTTCTTCACAACAGAACCCCCAGAGATTGATCTTGATGCCAGTCTAAGAAAAGGCCTTAGCGTTAGAGCAGGATGTCCTATCAGACTTTTTGCAACAATTAGAGGAAGACCAGCACCTAAAGTGACTTGGAAGCGCATTGGTGTTGACAATGTCATTAGAAGGGGCCATGTGGATCAGATCGATACAATGACCTTCCTTGTGATTCCTGAGTGTTCACGTGAAGACTCTGGCAGATATTCTTTGACTCTTTCAAATGCCTCTGGAGAAAAGGCTGTATTTGTTCGTGTAAAAGTATTAGGTAAACTTACATTTGCATAAAATGCATTTTAAAATTAAGATAAGCTTTGCATTTACTCGCTATCAAGAACTGTCAGTAAAACTGTTCCTAAAATTTATCAACAGATACTCCTGGTCCTGTTGGTGGACTGGAGGCATCTGATATCACAAAGACAACCTGCCAGCTTGCATGGTTACCTCCAGAAAATGATGGTGGCAGTCCAATCCTAAACTATGTTGTTGAAAAGCGTGAGGTTGACCGGAAAACATGGACAAATTGCACAAATGACTTGAAGAAGACAAGCTTCAAAATCACAAATCTGACACCAGGAATAGAATACTACTTCCGGGTGATGGCAGTTAACAAGTATGGCATTGGTTTGCCTCAAGACTCTCCAAAGTCCTACCTTGCTGCAGATCCCAAGAGTAAGTCCACCTTGCTGGATAAAGTCCGCCAGGATAATTTATTATCTTATGTTTTATTGTATTGTAATATATAATATAATGCATTTTAAAAATAATATGTATCTTTTTACTTTGTAAAGGTGAGCCTGATCCTCCAAAGAAGATGGATGTATTAGAAATTTCTAAAAACAGTGCAACTCTTGGGTGGCTGAAACCACTTAGAGATGGTGGATCTAAGATTAATGGATACATTGTTGAATACCAGCAGGATGGTCAACCTGAGGACAAATGGACATCATACTCGGTTGTGAAAGACTTGACCATTGTTGTAGCTGGACTGAAAGAAAACACTAAGTACAGATTCAGGGTTGCTGCGAGAAACGCAATAGGATGCAGTTTGGCAAGAGAAGCTGAGGGCATATTTGAGGTCAAGGAACAGCTGAGTATGTAGACAATGATTTTGTGCTCTCCCTTTATTATTTATTTTATTCATGCTGTGTTTTTCATGAATCACACTCTGAATACTGTGTATACCTTAATACCTTTTTTTTATAGTGGGACCAAAGATCATCATGTCTGATGTGATTACAGCAAGAGCAGGAACTAAACTTATAGTTGAGGCTCTTGTGTCTGGGAAGCCTGCACCAGTCACTAAATGGAAAAGAGGAAATGATGATTTAGTTACATCTGATCGTCTCTTCATACAAAAAACACAAACCACAAGTTTACTTTTGATCAAAGAAGTTACAAGGAAGGATAGTGGTTATTACAGTCTTTCTGTTGAAAACAGCACTGCTAAGGTCAACCAGATCCTCCGAATAATCATTATGGGTAAGTTTATTAATATATATATATATTTTTCTCTCTCTCTCTCTCTCTCTCTCTCTCTCTCTCACACTCTAAGATATATTCTAATATGTATTCTAATTTCTTTTTCTTTTTTAGACATTCCTGGTCCTCCACAAGGTCCTTTACAAATTCTTGAGGTGGACGTAGATGCCTGCACACTTGCATGGGATTCACCTTCTGAAGATGGTGGCAGTAACATCACAAACTACATTGTTGAGAAATGTGATGTGACAAGAGGTGACTGGGTCACAGTTGCATCTTGCACCAAGACCAGCTGCAGAGTGGGAAAGCTCACATGTGGCAAAGAGTATGGCTTCCGTGTCCGTGCTGAAAACCGCTTTGGAATTTCAGAACCAATTTATGCTGATAAAATCATTGCTAGACATCCATTTGGTAAGTCTCATAAGTTGACACATTTGAACACAGACACACAATGGAATTAGGGTTTATTTACACCAATACAAATTTTCTGATTTCAGATCCACCCAGTGAGCCAAGGAACTGTTGTGTCAACAAAATCAGCAAGGAGTTTGTTGTGTTGTCCTGGGAGAGACCGGTGAACGATGGTGGCAGTCCCATCACAGGATATTACATTGAGCGCAAAGAAAGAAATAGCCTCCTGTGGGTCAAGGCAAATGAGGTCCTTATTCGCTCAACTGAATATACATGCTCTGGCCTCATTGATGGTCTGGAGTACACCTTCAGAGTGTCTGCTGTTAACAAAGCAGGACAAGGCAAACCAAGCAAGCAGACAGATTTTATCACTGCGAGATCTCCAGTTGGTATGTGTAGGGGGGAAAACATGCTGCTGTGTCACTACTAATAAAAGTTAAAATAGAAGCACTTTAAAATAGAAGTTTTATGTATATTCTTTTTCAGATCCACCTGGCAAACCCCAAGTTCTTGATGTGACCAAAAATTCTGTCTCTCTTGTCTGGAGCCGTCCAAAACATGATGGTGGAAGCAAACTCATTGGTTATTATGTTGAATCTCTGAAGCTTCCAGGTGACAAATGGGTGCGTGTCAACACAAGCAGCCAAAATGTACCAAAGGAAGAATACATTGTTCCTGGACTTGAGGAGGGAGCCCAATACAAGTTCAGAATAATTGCAAAGACAGCAATTAATGTCAGTCTGCCCTCCGAGGAATCTGATGCTATCCCAGTTATTGCAGAGCATGGTAAGTCTTACGTTCCACCAATAATGTAATAATTTCCTAACTGATGAACTTTATATAGTTTATTTGATGTCTCTCTTTGTATTATCTCAGTTCCACCTAGAGTTGAGATTAGTCTTGAAATGAAGAACTTAATTGTCGTCAAAGCTGGAGCAAATGTCTGCTTGGAGGCTGAAGTTTATGGCAAACCAATGCCAAAGGTCACTTGGAAGAGAGATGGTGTTCCATTGAAATTGGCTGAAGGTATGAAAATGACTCAAAAGGTGCATCACTTCTCCTTGGAACTGTTCTCTGTGACAAGAAAAGAGTCTGGCGAGTACACCATTTCTGCTGAGAACCCAAGTGGCACAAAGTCTGGCAACATTAAATTGAAGGTTCTAGGTAAGTTAACATTAAACATATGCCAAAAAACACTGTGTGTTTATTGTACTTCAGACATTTAAGAATAGAGTATTGTTATGTGAATAATGCATAATTGTGTTTCTGCAGATAAACCTGGACCCCCAGCATCAGTGAAGATAAGCCATGTATTTGCTGACCGAGTGAAACTGAGATGGGAGCCACCTCTTGCTGATGGGGGTTCTGAAATCACAAATTACATTGTTGACAAACGTGAAACAAGCAGAGCTAACTGGGCCCAAGTTACTGCTAACATTAATGGTCAGATAACGGACTGTTCTGTGGAGAAACTCATTGAAGGCCATGAATATGAGTTCCGCATCAGTGCTGAGAACAAGTATGGTGTTGGAGACCCAATTGTGACTAATTCAGTGATCGCCAAGAATCCATTTGGTAACATTTTGTTCTTTCTTGTACATTTATATATTATAGAGATTGACTATGAGTGATCATTACAGTATTTGCATTACAGCATTGAATATTTTTATATTAATAATATAAATAATATTATATATAGTTAAAAATTATTTAGAACATACTCGTTTTTTCTGTATTTAGAAGGCTGTATGATGCCCAATAGTTTACTGCAAAAATTATACATTCTAGAAAAGTGAAAAACCAAGTTTAGCTTATTACTCTGGTCATAGTTAAAATCAAACATGTTACATTATTTTCTACAGGGTTGTAATTATGTGGATGAATAATGCTGAAAATGAAGTAAACTTTATGTGTTAATCTAATGTTGAAAGTTTTGCATAGGTAGATTTTGTTATAAGCTTTGATTGCATAGAGTGGCTGTTATGTACATTGTGTAATATTATAAACATGAGCAATGTATTTAAATAAAACAGAAGCTCCACAGTGCAACAGAGTGACAGCGACAAGACACGACACATAATAAAAAGAATAAAATAATAATATACAAATTTAAATAAGTGCAAAAAAAAAGCAAAAAATAATATTAATGTAGCCATTAATGTAGCATAATGGTGTTTTTAGGGGCTATTCTTTAAAGACCCAACAGATTTGACCATTTATTGGTAGACCCCTTAGAAAAACCTAAATATCATTAAAAAATGTCAAACCAGTTATCGGTTGATCTCTAATATTCATGTAAATATAGTATATAATTTTGTATAATATAAAATGCATATTGTTTTAAAAAAATGTGATTAAACAAATCTAACCTAAATCTTTTTTTTATTTTTTTATTTCCAAACTCAGATGTCCCAGGACCATGTGAACCTCCAGTTATTACCAATATCACCAGAGATCACATGACTGTTAGTTGGAAGGCCCCTGCTGATGATGGCAAGGCCACCATTCTTGGATACTTGGTCGAGAAACGTGAAACTCAAGACCTCAATTGGGCTAAAGTGAATAGAAGACCAGTTATTGACAGGACAATTAAAGCTGGAGGCCTTACAGAGGGATCGGAGTATGAATTCAGAGTCATTGCGCTCAATAAAGCTGGTCTTGGCAAACCAAGTGATCCATCAGTTGGTGCTATTGCAGTGGACCCAGTGTGTAAGTACTAACAATACTGTATTTGATGAAAATTAACAATTAAGTTGGCAAAAAAAGACCTTTTATAGTTCATGCATTTAAATCCATGTGTTTCTGTGGTTTTATCATAGATCCTCCTGGACCACCTGCTTTTCCAAAGGTTGTTGACTCTACACACAGTTCAATCAGTTTGTCCTGGACCAAGCCAGCATATGATGGTGGATGTGAAATTCTGGGCTACCTTGTTGAGTTCAAGAGAGCAGATGCAGAAGACTGGCTGAAGTGCAATGTGCCAAAGAATCTCCAGGCAACAAAATTTAATGTTACTGGTCTTTTGGATAACACTGAGTACCAGTTCCGTGTTACTGCTGTAAACAAGATTGGATTTGGAGAGCCAAGTGAAGTTCCTGGAAAACATATGGCAAAGGATATCTTGAGTAAGTATATCTTATAACTAGATTTTAAGGTTGTCAATATCTGTACATTTCTGATATTATTCTAATTTAAATTTACTCTTAGTTGCCCCTGAGGCTGAACTTGATGCAGATCTCAGAAAAGCACTAGTTTTACGTGCTGGAGTCACAATGAGAATTTATGTACCTCTAAGAGGACGTCCTGCTCCAAAGGCAACATGGACTAAGGTCAATGCAAACTTGAAAGAGAGACAAGGTCTTATGATCAAGACAACTGAATGGGATACCTTCCTTTATTGTGAGGATATCAACAGATATGATGCCGGCAAATATGTCCTAACTCTAGAAAACAGTAGTGGTACCAAGTCATATACCATTGTTGTCAAAGTACTTGGTAAGTTTTTTCCCATTCACAATTTGCTATTTGAGGTTTATTATTTACTGTATCTAACTACAGTCTGTAAATGTACACAGACACACCTGGACCCCCAGTCAATCTGATTGTTAAGGAGACCTCAAAGGACCATGTATCCATTACTTGGGATGCTCCGTTAATTGATGGTGGTAGTCCAGTCAAGAGCTATGTTGTTGAAAAACGTCTGGCTGAGAGAAAGGCATGGACCTGTGTTGCTCCTGAGTGTTCCAAGACGTCTTTCAGGATTACTAATCTCGAAGCTGGTAAATCTTACTGCTTCAGAGTCCTAGCTGAAAATATATACGGCATTGGTGAGGGTTGTGAGACAGCTGGACCAGTCAAAGCCTCAGGTGAGACTTCTTTGATAATGTTGCAAGTTAGTTTAAAGTTTAAATACTAATTTTATCTGTTTTATCTGTAATTAATCTGTTAATTATACCAAATTCTAATATTGATATCTATTGCAGAGCAACCTGGACCAGTTACAGATTTTAAACCTTCAGAGATCACTAAGAGTTCTTGCACTCTTGGCTGGAAGAAGCCAATCAGTGATGGTGGAAGCCATGTTGTTGCATATGCTCTAGAGATCAGTGAAGGGGAAGACAAATGGAAGCTTGTAATGAAGTCTAAGCTCACCCAGTACACAATAAGTGATCTTGTAGAAGGAAAGGAGTACTTGTTCAGAGTCAAGGCCATTAATGAAGCAGCTGAAGGACCACCAACTGAGCTCACTGTCTTGGCTAAAGATCAAATAGGTATTCATATAATCTACTACAGGGGTTTTCAAAGCCAAAGACAGTGGGCCTTACACAGCATGCACAATGGTGCCCCCCACCCCCATTTTAATACCACAACAAACCCAGCCTGATATAAGTAAAAACTATTACTTAAAGGATTAGTTCACTTTTAAATAAACTTTTCCTGATAATTTACTCACCCCCATGTCATCCAAGATGTCCATGTCTTTCTTTCTTCAGTCGAAAAGAAATTAAAGTTTTTGATGAAAACATTCCAGGATTTTTTTCCATATAGTAGACTTAAATGGGCACCAAACAATTGAATGCAATATGCTAGTATAAAACAATTAGTTCAAACTTTGACCTGTGAAGGGCAGTAATACACTTAGCAGTGTCTAAACTGCCAGAATTGAAGCTGCAGTGAAACTAATTTTGACCTTCAACTGTTTGGTGCCCATTCAAGTCTACTATATGGAAAAAAATCCTGGAATGTTTTCATCAAAAACTTTAATTTCTTTTCAACTGAAGAAAGAAAGACATGGACATCTTGGATGACATGGGGGTGAGTAAATTATCAGGAAAAGTTTATTTAAAAGTGAACTAATCCTTTAAGTAAATAAGTAACCTATCAGTAATAAAATAAGAAATATGCAAATTAAGTTTTTTTTTCAGGTAATTTCTGCAGTAAGAAATACTGCAGAAATTAAATTAAAAAAGTAATCAAATATACAAGTGTGTGTATTTTCTCAGGTACAATGGGCCATGTAATAAAACTGAATTTAGTGCTTGACGCTTTCTGTCAAAGCACTTCGGGTGTGTGTGTATGGAGGGTTGCCCGTCAGCTTGTGGGTGCTGATTTTAGTTTTCTTGCATGGTTTATTGTGCTTTTAATAACTTATCAGGCATGTTAAATATTCACTGCATAGTCTTTAGTGTATTAATTACAAATAAATTGATTATTATTAAAGCTTCAAAAGTTATTCAGTCAAGGACAGTGAGGGATTCCCTCTTTGCTTTTTATTATTTGATTAACATGAATGATAAAAACAACAGCAGTCTTTTAAGACTGAATGCATGGATCTAATATAATGTTACACATCAGATATTTGCCCCAAATGTTTGTTCAGTTAAAAAACTGACTGTTTACGGGAATACTCGCCAAGACAAATATTTTGAAATAAATCTGTGTGTGTGACCGTTCAAGTGCAATTCGCCCCTAAAGAGAACTGAATGTGAGAGGCGTCTTTCTGTGTATGCACTTCAGGTGTCCTCTACGTGAGTAACACATAGAGAACTTTTGTGTGGCTTATTGTGCTTAATAACTGTTTTTGACATCAAACATGTCCAGCACTTTATTTTCTCATTCATGCATGTTCATTTCGTAAAAACTGAAACCGAAACATCAGACCCAAGTGCTTTGCACCCAGCCCTACTCTGCACCTCCGCTGAAGTGCTTTTCCCACACTTTGAAAACCCCTGGTGTACATAACAGTTACATTTGTGTCTTACTGGTTATGTAATCACATCCATACATTTTTTTCTTTTCTCTCTCTCTTTACAGTGCTTCCACACTGTAACCTCAAGGGCTTGCCAGACTCTTGCTATGTGGCAAAGGAAGGAAGTACTGTTCGTCTTAATATCCCTATTATAGGTATACCTGCTCCAGCAGTCACATGGAAAAAGGGTGATGTTACTTTATCAGATAGTGGCAGAATCTCAGTTGAATCAACTGCAACAAACACGGTCTTGCTGATTCGTGATTGCCATAGAGGCGATGCTGGGAAATTCACTATCATTTTGAGAAACAGTGCTGGAACAGAGGAATCAGCTATTGACATTAAAGTTGTTGGAAAGCCTGGAATCTGCACCGGTCCTATCAAATTTGATGAAATCACAGCAGAAGCGATTACTGTAGAATGGGGCCCACCCAAAGATGATGGTGGATCAGAAGTTAGCAACTATATTTTGGAGAAGAGGCATTCTACTGCTAACAAATGGGTCACAGTTGCTTCTGCGATTCAGAAGAACTCTATGAGAGTTACAAGACTTCATGACGGAACAGAATATATCTTCAGAGTTTGTGCTGAAAATAAATATGGAGTTGGAGAGTTCCTCAGATCTGATCCAGTGGTGGCTAAACATCCATTCAGTAAGTATTTACCAGGAAAGCCCAAATATGTTTTATTTAATGAAATATGCTGGATATTTAAAAATATTTCTTTACATCAATTACACACTTTTCCCGACACCAGATGCACCAGGGGCTTCAGCACCACCTGAAGTTGTGAGCATTCGTCATGAGTCTGCTATACTAACATGGTCTGATCCAAAAGATACTGGAGGCTCTCCCATCACAGGTAAAACATTTCTTAACTACATTTATTTATTTATTTATTTATTTATTTATTTAGGCATATCTAAAGTAAACTTTTACTTCTAATATTGCTTATAGGATATTACATGGAATTCAAAGATAGAAATAGTTTAATGTGGAAGAGAGCCAACAAGACACCTTTAAGAGTGAAAGAATGCAGAGTGACCGGTTTGGTTGAAGGCCTGGAATATGAATTTAGGGTCATAGCTATGAATGTGGCTGGACTTGGAAAGCCAAGCAAAACAACTGAATCTCTTGTTGCTCTTGATCCTATTGGTGAGTATAAGTGTGCTCTCTTTCTGTTTTTTCTACTTTATGCTGTTCATCAGGAAAAGAACACAAAATGATTTTTGTTGTTTTTATTATTGTCTCTTTCTATAGATCCACCTGGCAAACCTGATGTGATCAATGTCACAAGAAACAGTGTAACACTTATTTGGACTGCACCCAAGTATGACGGTGGCCACAAACTGACCGGCTATATTGTTGAGAAATTAGAGCATCCTGGAAAGACATGGATGAAGGCTAACCATGTGAATGTCCAAAGCTGTGCATACACTGTAACAGACCTACAAGAAGGCTGTACTTGTGAATTCAGAATAAGAGCTAAAAATGCAGCTGGAGCTATCAGTGCTCCCTCAGAGACAACTGAGCCTCTTGTCTGCAAAGATGAATATGGTAAGTTATATTGTCAGGTTTTAATGAATTTGCTTAACCAAACCCTCTATAAAACCCTCTATAAACATAACAATGTTTATAATCAATACCTAACTTTACAGAACCGCCAACTATTACAATTGACCCTGAAATGAAGGATGGAGTGACTGTGAGGGCTGGAGAAACAATTGTCATCACAGCATCAAGCATTCTCGGCAAACCACCTCCTACAGCTGTGTGGTCTAAGGGTGGAAGAGAGTTCAAGTCCTCAGATATTGTCCAAATCACAAGCACTCCCACATCTTCAACTTTGTCTATCAAGTATGCCAGCCGAAAGAACACTGGAGAGTACACCATTAGCGCAAGCAATCCATTTGGTATCAAAGAAGAAAAAGTTAAAGTGAAAATCCTGGATGTGCCTGGACCTCCAGGTCCTATTGAAGCCAGCAGTGTCTCTGCTGAAAAATGCACATTGACATGGTTGCCACCAGAAGAAGATGGTGGCTGCAGTATCAAATCATATACATTAGAAAAGAGAGAAACCAGTCGCCTACTCTGGACAAAGCTTGCTGAAAATGTTATGGATTGCCGCTATGTTGCCAGCAAGCTGATAAAGGGAAATGAATACATATTCCGTGTTTCAGCAGTCAATCAGTATGGCACTGGGGATGCAGCACAGTCTGGACCAGTTAAAATGGTTGACAGTTATGGTAAGCCCAATTTCATATTTTACTGCATTTATTTTGTTTTAGTCTATTGTTTCAGTCATATATAAATATATATAATGTATGATAGCGTATCATATATAAATATATATATATATATATATATATATATATAT